>JBBPCS010005818.1:0-10222 GCA_037974645.1 Hollardia meadi
TGGCCCGTTATCACTACTGATTTTTGTGGGAATTCCCCATCTGGGAATTATTTCTGTTAGGAGAGCTTTTGCCACAGTGCTAGCATCCTGTTTGACAGAGGGGAAAACTTCAACCCATTTGGAAAACATGTCTACACATTTCACATGGTGTTAATTCAATGAAGTCCATCATTAGATGGTCAAAAGGCTTTTCAGGTACCGGATGTCCAGCTTGTGGAGTTCTTATGGCACCTGAGGAATTGTTAGTGGCACAGACCACAGCTTGACAGTGTTTTATAGCAAAAACTGAAAACCCTCTCGTATACCATTGAGCATTTACAACACTACACATTCCCCCTTTGTCCACGTGGTCCCTTCCATGGGCTAGCTCAGCCATGGCAGGGAAGAGAGCCCGTGGCAAACAAGGCCTGTTATCAGACCCCCACCAGACGCCATCCGCATAAGTGCAGCCGCAGGCAGACCACGAGCGGCGTTCCTCAGGCGTAGAGAGGGACTGAAGCTGTGGGACATCAGAAAAAGGAAGTGTAGGTGAGGAGAGAGAGAGACGTGAGTTCATAAGCATGACCATGTTTAGCAGCATGTTTTTCAGCTGCATCAGCAGCAGCGTTTCCCGTGGAAACAGGATCAGACAGATGTGTGTGTGCATCGCATTTCATCATGGAAACGGAGGATAGTAACAGAATAGCATCGCGCAAATCAGACACAAGCTTGTGGTGTGCAATGAGTTTGCCAGAGGAAGTGAGGAAATTTCGCATCTTCCATAATGTGCCAAAATCATGAACTACACCAAAGGCGTAGCAAGAGTCTGTATAGATATTTACAGATTTACCTGCGGCGAGTTTACATGCTGCAGTTAGTGCCACAAGTTCAGCAGCTTGTGCAGAAAAATGTGGTGGGAGAGATCCAGATACCAATGTTTCATGTTGAGTAACTACAGTGAACCCAGCAACACCCAAACCCACCTCTGGATCGCGAGATGCTGATCCGTCCGCAAACAGCTCAAGGTCAGCGTTCAACAATGGTGTGGAGGTTAAGTCCACGCACGGCGTGCACGTAGCAGACACAGCTGCCACACAATCATGTGGTTCCCCGTCAGCTTCTGTTGAGAGAAGGGTTGCAGGATTAAGCACATGACACCTTTTTACAGTGACATTTGGCATATCAAGAAGAGAAGTGTGATACCGCAACCATCGGGCAGCAGAGAGATGACACGTCCACTTTGTATTGAGCAAGTGAGACACAGAATGCGGAACCATCAAAAGCACTTCCCCATAGCCCACGATGTCACATGAGGCAAGAATGGCTTTCTCAGCTGCAGCTACTACTCCAAGACAGGCGGGAAGGCCTGCAGCAGCTGGATCGAGTTTAGAGGAGAAGTAAGCAACTGGTCTAAGTTTTCCGCCGTGCTGTTGTGTTAGCACAGAAGACATGAAATTGATCTTTTGGTCCACAAACTGTACAAATGGGCAGTTTGGGTTGGGTAGACCCAAAGTGGGAGACTGTAAGAGAGCAGTCTCCAAGTCGACAAAGGCTGTGTCAGCGTCTGTGGTCCAAGTCAGTTTGTCGTGAGCGCTCAGTTGTTTACCATGGATTAGAGCACAGAGGGGTGCCTCTGTCTCAGAATAATTAGGGATCCACTGTCTGCAGTATGATGTGATTCCAAGAAAACTCATCATTTGTTTCTTGGTGACAGGTTTTGGAATGTTTTTAATTGCATCAACTTGTTTTGGAGAGAGGGATTTTCCCCCTTCTGAGATCATGTGGCCCAAATACATGACTTGTCGTTGTACAAATTGTAATTTGCTTAAGCTTGCTTTATGGCCCTTATTAGCTAGGTGGTGTTGCAGCACCTTCGTGTCGGATTCGCAGATATCAGCACTTGGGTGGGGGGTGGGGTGGGGGGTGGGGAGTTCTGACCGGAGAGTTGTTGCACGGTACAATAATGCCTGCTTTTGTATTGTATGGTACTATTTTGTATAGTGCAGGGCGTAGGGATACCAAAGTGACATAAGCACAGTAAGTGATTGTTTAGGACCGGACCTTTTTTGACAACTCAGTACGGTCTAGTTACGTCCACGTAAAGTCAAGTCCAGTCAGTCTCCTATGTTATGTTATCAGTCGGATAATAAAGTTGACTAAAGACAATCGCTGCCTCCTGATAATATTTCTACATAACACTACATGGTGTCAGAAGATGTCAAAGGATGGCTAAGTTCCCAAAACTTTGATTTCTCTCACCCAGAACAATGGCCAGAATGGCGCCAGAGGTTTCATCATTACAGGATAGCAACGAAACTCAACAAGGAAGATGGAGAGGTACAGGTCTGTACACTGCTCTACTTGCTGGGGAAAGAAGCCAAGCAAGTTTATAAGACTTTCACACTTTTGGATGAGGATGAGGAAGATCCAAATGATTATGAGACTGTCATGGCGAAACTGGACAATAATTTTGTGCCGAAAGTGAATACCATTCACGAAAGAGCCCGTTTCCATCAGCGCACCCAAAAGCCAGGGGAAATGGCAGAGGAATACATCATGATCTAGCTGACACCTGTGCATTAGCCGATGCTAAGAATGAAAATATCCGTGATAGGTTGGTCATAGGGATATTAGATAAAGAGCTATCAGAGAAGCTACAGCTAATGCCTGACTTGACGATGCTCAACAAAGTGGTAGAGCTTGTGAGGCAGTCAGAGCAAGTGAAACAGTGTGTTAGCGAGCAAGGGGCTAATGCTAACTGTGCACAAGTGAGTGAAGTCGTACACAAGCGTGCGCCATGCAGGGATAAACAGAAACATTTAAGTGGACAAACGATGCATGGACTGTGAAACTGCCTATACAAGGTATTGAAATAGACTGTAAGGTTGACTCAGGAGCAGATACAAGTGTCATATCAGAAAAGACTTTTAACCAGCTAAGGCATAAGCCACTACTAAGAAAACAAGTGAGAAGACTAGGCAGCCCAGGGGGTACACTGAACTGTATGGGCCACTTTACAGCTACTACAATAAGGAAAGAGAAGAAGTTCAGGTTCAAAGTAAACGTGATAAAGGGCCCACATGGCAGCCACCTGCTGAGTCGCAATGTAGCTGTTGCCATGGGCTTGATTATGTCATGGTTTCGGGTTGTGTTCTAGTTTATTTCTTGTTGTTTTTTGTAGTCCCTTCCTCTTGTTTCTTGTCTTGCATTGTTTTCACCTGTGTCTTGTTAGTTCCCTCCTCTTGTGATTGTCTGCTCCACCCTGATTAGTTTCACCTATGTCTAGTTAGTCTTGTGTATTTAAGTTGGTGTTCTTCCCTCTGTCTGTGTCAGTTCGTTGTATATGTTACCCAGAGTGCCTTTCGGTTTTTGTCTCCTGTGCTCAGTGAGTATTCTCTGGAAATAAATCAGTTGATCTATCCTGTTTTGCCTACCTTCTCTGCGCTTGGGTCCTAACTTCCCTGTCTCCAGTGTTTTCGGCACCAGCCGTAACAGATTAAGCGAATAGAGGAGATCAAAATTGCAGAACAGCTGAAAGATCCCCATCCAGCAGAGGTTGGTAAGCTGAAGATAAAGCCAATCAAAATCACTCTGAAAGAGGATGCCATACCCTACAGTGTGACCACCACCAGGCGTGTGTCAGTGGTGAAAAGAGAGCTAGACCGCATGGTTGCTGTGCCCAAGAAGAACAAAGACCAGCCAAGGATATGTGTTGATTTAAAAATGCTGCATAAGGCTGTGAAGAGGGAGAAATATGTTCTACCCACTATAGATGATATCCTGCCCAAACTCGCAGGCGCCAAGGTGTTTTCTCTTTTGGACGCGGCCAGTGGTTTCTGGCAGATACCACTAGACAGTGAGAGCGCCAAACTTACGACATTAATAACCCCCTTTGGTAGATACTATTTCAACAGACTGCCATTCGGAATCACAAGTGTGCCTGAAATCTTTCAGCGCGAAATGACTGAGCTCCTGAAGGATCATGAAGGCGTGGCCATTTACATGGATGATATCCTCATTTATTCAGACACTCCAGAGGAACATGAAGTGAGGCTACAGAAAGCCCTAAACACTCTCAAGAATGCAGGTTTAAAGTTAAACCACGAGAATGGAGAAATGTTTCCTGCGTCAGCGACAACTCAACTACCTTGGACACTGCATCGATGAGCACGGCATTAGACCAGATGAGGCCAAGGTCAAAGCCATCACTGACCTTGAGCCACCAAGCAACGTCACTGGTGAAAGAAGAGTTCTGCGAATGATCCACTACCTAGGCAGGTATTTGCCAAACCTGTCTGAAGTTACCAAACCTCTCAACAACCTACTCAAAAATGAGGCAACATGGGCTTGGAGTGCAGCACAGGAGGAAGCCTTCAAGAAGGTGAAACAGCTCATCACACAGTCGCCTATGCTAGCATTCTATGATGTGAGTAAGCCGACCATTGTTAGTGCAGATGCTAGTAGTTATGGCTTAGGAGGAGTCCTACTACAGAAATGTGACGGTCAGTTGAAACCTGTAAGTTTTTGTTCCAGAACACTCACTGGAGCTGAACAGCGCGGTGCACAAATTGAGAAAGAGTGTCTTGCTGCAGTCTGGGCTTGTGAGAAGTTTCCCAGATATCTCTATGGCTTAGAATCCTTTACTCTGCAGAGTGATCACAAGCTTCTCATTCCCCTGATAAACTGTAAAGATCTCAACTCCGTGTCTATGAGGTGTCAGAGACTACTGCTATGTATGATGCGCTACAACCCCACAGCTGAATATGTGCCAGGAAAAGAACTTGTTATAGCAGATACCCTTTCTAGACATCCTCAGGCAGCTGTGACACAAGAAATCGCAGAGCTGACGAGTGAAATACAGGCCTATGAGGAAGCAGTCCACAAGGCATGGCCTATCTCACCCACCAAGCTTGACCTGGTCAAGCAGTAGACCCTACAGGATGCTGAGCTGCAGATGGTCCAACATTACGTGATGACTGGTTGGCCCAAATATGCAGTTAAGGTGCCAGACAAGGTAAAGGCCTACTACACCTCCAGAGAGTACCTCACTACGTCAGAAGGACTGGTATTGTACAATGATAGAATAATAGAGCCACAGGAGCTGAGGCCTGAGATATTGCAGCGCATACATGATGGGCATCAGGGCATTGTGAAATGCAGAGAACATGCTAGGTGTAGTGTGTGGTGGCCTAAGATAAGCAGAGACATTCAGGAAATGGTCAGCCTAATGAAAAGAAAAAATGTATACCTAAAAATAAATAAATATGGGTGTTAGTGAATTCATGTTTATGGAGACATGTTTTGTTATAGAGCAGTTATCTTGAGTTGGTCTATTAACAGTAATTCATGCAGATGAACAAACAGTATATAATACATTCTGCACATGTCTTAAATAGACTCAAAGAAAGGGTGATGTATTGTAATTGTACTATTTTGTATAGTGTAGGGCGTAGGGATACCTAAGTGACATAAGCACAGTAAGTGATTGTTTAGGGCCAGACCTTTTTGGCAACTCAGTATGGTCTAGTTACGTCCACGTAAAGTCAAGTCCAGTCAGTCTCCTGTGTTATGTTATCAGTCGGATAATAAAGTTAGGTTTAGCCACTGAGGCATGGGGTGCAGTCATGTGAAACAGATGAAATGGAGCATCAGAGAGGGAAACTGCAGCGGCAGTTGTGTTTGTGTTCCAATATAAGTGTGTGAGTGTTAATCTCTCGGGTGTGACACTGGGCTTGTGCTTGGGCTCCACTCTGTCTCATAATCAGTGTCACTTCCCTGTGATAAGTGTGCAGTGCAATGCAAATCATTTGGTGTCATGAAGTCACAATCAGACATGAGATATTGTTTAGCAGAAGCGACTAAATGGTCACGCGGCTTGCAAGCAGAATCTTGCAGGTGCCACACATAAATGTATAGAGGAACATGTGGACTGTATTTGACAAATTGCCTTGCGTCATGTTGTATGTCTGATAGGTGTGCAACTTGTAATCCGGAGGATAACGATATCAGCACAATACCGAACACGCACAATAAATCACGGCCCATCAAATTGACCGGACAATGTTCAGACAGTAAGAAATCGTGTTTTATCTTGTGGCCATTATAGACACATGTAAGAGGCTTGGTGTACGACTCTACAATAGGGCATATAGCAGCCAATAGGGATGTCTAGTTCTATTGTTTGGGTGGGTCATGTTCTCCCTGTTAAATCTTAACTATTCAAGTGAGGACCACTACTTTGTTTGGGTTCATTGCACTCCCTGTTCTCTAGCCTGCTGAACCACTTTGAATCCATCATTTTAACTTCACAATGACAATGACATAAACTTTTAGTCCAGACAGTTGAAGTGTTCCACTCATACAGTAACATTGCTTTAGACAGGGCAGAGTCAGAACCAGAACCAGTATTGTCGTCACAGATGGGAAGTGTCTTTGGACAATCGGGTAAGATCATCTCTCCACTAAACTCAGTTATGCTGTGAGCAGGTCTAATACATTAGTATTTAGTTAAGATAGAATGATACTGTTATATGCATTATGATTTTAGATTCACAATTGAACTTTGGTGTAATAGTCAATGATGTTAGCTCCATTCTTAATTAAATACTTGTGAAAAATAATGACACACACACACACACACACACACACACACACACACACACACACACACACACACACACACACACACACAGAGAGAGAGAGAGAGAAAGAGGTTGAGTTAAATCAAGTTGCATTGTTCCCCTGAAGCCCCCTCTGCCTCAGTCAGCTAAACAGCTGCCAGGGCTGGGCCGACGTGCCGCAGCAGGGAGACAGGGGGTGGGGCGGGGTGCAGCAGGAGTCTGCTGGGGCTTCCTCCTTTGCAGGAAGGCAGGGGGTGGCATCAGAGTCTGTCTGGGGGGCTGGGGTCCTGAATGGACAGCTGTATTCACATTGTGAGCCAGCCTTTTACCTTCAGTTCTTTACAGAGCCCTTAAATCTGAGACTTAAGCCCCTCTGAAAGGGCATTATTCACTTTGAGTACCCATAAAACTGTATTCTACTCCATTCTAATCCCCCTCTCCACCTTTAGAATAAAATACCACTTTCCCTATTTTACTCAGAAAGTGAATATTTACACTAAACATGTACCTGATTAAATTCAGTGATTAAATTCCTTTATAGGCTGCATTTCTGCATACTATTCCACATGAGACGTTGCATTCGTGGGGTTGAATTCAATGCTACATCAGTAGAACAAATGTTAAAGATGGAAAATATATTTTCCAAAAATGCCAATGCAGTCATTATATGTGGCTCCAATCTTCATCTTTCTCCAAGCGTCATTCTATAGGTTGACATCTGGCAAAAAGAAAAGAAAAGAAAAAACACACACAATGAAACGGGAAAAAAAAAATCCATCCATCCATCGGTCCCTCTGCGAGTCTATATGTAAGTTTCCCCCTTTATTGCCCCAGTTGACCCCTGTACCCTTTCCTTTTCTTCAGTTTTCACCCCCACCTGTTCTCATTCCCTTGTTCCTCCCAGCTCCCTCTTTCATCTCCCATCTGTCAGTGAAGCTGCTGCAGGACAGAGTCTGGGCCGCAGAGGAAAGGTAGGATTGAAGGAAGTCGGGTCTGTCTCAGTTGGGAGGGGGTTAAATAATTATCATGCCTCCTTTTGTGCTCCAACAAAAGAGTAATTATAAATCTGCTGCTAAGTCAAAAACTTTATCTCATTTTATCTGTTGTTTTGGGGAGGATTTGTGACGTGGTCAGTGACTCACAGAGAAAGATTTGTTTGTTCCATATGTTAAGGCAATAATCAGATTGTGGTATAGAAGTGCACTATAAAAAATGTTTGCTAATGTACCTTTTGACGGTGACCTTAACACAGCCTTGTGGAACTAACACCACCATTTTGACTGGATTGTTGAACATTGGCAAGAAGTCCTGAAGACACATTATGCCCTGCCTGATATATTAAAATGTACACACCAAACTGACAGACGCACATGCCGTCACTGCATCTTTTGCACACATGCTGTGTTTTGTTGCTGTCGGGTGAAACTCTGCTTCAGTTGATTTTTAACTACAACCAAAGAGCCATGTTCCTCTGTAGGATGAGGAAATTCAACAATTCTTATGGATGATGAAACCCATTCAAAACCATCTGGAGGAACTCCAACATGTATGGCCTTTAAAGGTTCAGTAAGTGAGTTCATTGTTCTGAAAAAGCTGATAGTGTTTATTTAAAGCAGGGCTTCCATCTGTACAGTCTTCAGAAATAAACAGGACTAGTTTCTACATAAGTTAAAGCATCAGATTGACATGTGTGGTGATCAATCCCATTGGTTCCTACTCAGACTGACTACATATACTGAACTCATGTCAGGTTCCAGTGTTGGAGATGATGGACTGTATCAGCAGTGATGGAAAACAGCTGAGAAAAAGTGTTAAATTGTTCATACAGTAACAGCAGACCCTTTATTAAAGTTAATTTGAGAATTACATTTCTGATGTGCCACCCCATGTGCTTGTATGGTCTTCATACAGACTCAGGAGATCATAACATAACTCACATGATCATGGTCAACTATTTATATATGGACACAGATTAATCTTCATAATGTTGCATATTGAAAATGTTGTAACATGTGGTTTGATGATTTTATTTATATAATTATATTGTATTTGGACCTCATGTTTTAATTTGATCATATACAATTATACAATATGTAGTTCAGTAGTGGAATGTAACTAAGCACATTTACGAAAGTACTGTACTACTACTAATTTTGAAGGACTTGTACTTTACTGGAGTATTTGCATGTTATGCTACTTTAGACTTAGAACTCACTGTACGACACACTGTAATTTGTACTTGTAATTTAGACTACATTTTTAACAGCTAGAGTTACTTTGCTGATTAAGATTTTACTCCATAAAAGGGGCGCCAGGCTCTTGGATCGTTTTTCTGATGACAATTACACAACCCCTCAGCTGGTCTCCTCACACAGACTTCATGTACATTAACAGCTGCTTGGAGTCAGATTTTCAGTTCCGGACTTTCTTAAGTGCTCAGAAGAAGCCCAGGAGGATTCAACCTGTGGGGAAGCAGGATAAACAAATGAAGAAGGAGACAATGAGACAACTGACAGTAGCACAGGACCAGTTTACCAAACGGTGAAAGGTGATGTATATAGAAGTAAAGGTTCTGTGTGTGTTGCAACGATTTGGAAAGGGAGAGACCTCAGAGTCTGGAGGAAAGCTGAAGTGAAAGTAGCTAGTGTATCTTTGTAGGCACAGGTGACTTGTTCTGTCTGTTTTACTGTAAGCCAGATGTCCTGCAAAACTCTGGAGGATGGCTGAAGAAAAAGAAGCAGGCAGCAGATGGCCGAATAAAACGAGAATAGCCTAAAATGTTTCAAAACACTGACTTAATAACATGTAACCAGGCAGGGACAGTAATAAAAAATGTATGAGATACAGTGCAGTATTGCCATCTCTATTATTGTAAGCCCATGATTTGACTAATAACTCCTCACACCCCTTTGACCCAACCCATACATTCGCTCATTGGGTCTGTGTGCATTTTTTTGCTACTCAACAGCACATCCAGCATCTTAATGAGATCAACCAATCAACCAAATTACATGCATACATTTGAGGCACACACATGCACACACTCATTCACACACACACAAACACACACACAGAAAACATCACGGCCCACCAGACACCCATTCCACACCTCCTATTGTCCCACAGTTGGACAGCAGGCTGGGGCTGCAGAAGTGGCCACAACAGGCTGACTTCTCCCCTGAGGGCCTGCATGAGTCAGATTTGCAGCAGCACTCCCCCTCCTCTCTTTCTCCAAGTGTCCTTGGGGAGAGGATCTCCAAGCTGCTGTGGGCTGTAGATGAGGCAGATGTCGGCCACTCATACTAATGTGAGGTCCGGGGGGGATGATATGACTCCTACTTGGTTCCCATGCCCCGTGGCACACTCGTGTCACACTCCTGCAAGTAAGCAGAGGGTGCACTGTCCATCTGCTCTCCTGACACAAAGACACATGGCTGCGTCCTCCACGGAGGTACTATAGATGGACACACATGGAAACAGAAGGTGATACATGGGCCGCGTGTGTGACATGAGGGTTGTGGGATGCAGGCGATATGATGCAAAGGAACATGTGCCACACACACACACACACACACACACACACACACACACACACACACACACACACACACACACACACACAC
>JBBPCS010005819.1:0-10222 GCA_037974645.1 Hollardia meadi
CATGGGAACCTGCGAAAAGCACAAGGACTCCGGGGAAGATGTCGAGTTAGTGTCATGCATTGATGATGGGACAACATTAATGTGAACAGAAGGAGAGGGAGAGAGGAGCTCAGTGCATCAGGGGAAGTCCCTCGGCAGTCTATGCCTATAGCAGCATAACTAGGGGCCGGCCTGTGCCAGCCCTAAATATAAGCTTTATCAAAAAGGAAGGTTTTATGCCTACTCTTAAATGAATCAGACGATATGGTCACCATACTGACTGCCACAAGAACACTTTGAAGATCCTGCATCTAGAAGTCACCCAGAATTTGGAAAGAGCCTGGCAAACTTTTAAATGTGAGGCTTGGCATCATAGAGGAAATCAGACTGCAGGCCTTTTATAATACATTCAAGGATTAGTGAGAGGGAGCACTGGCTTGCAAGATCTCATAGAAATGAAATTCTTTGTTGCATCATTCATGATATAAGAAAATCTGATATAAGAAAATCTAATATTCATGAGTGTCATTAATAATTACTGAATTATTTTAAAATGAACCAATGAACCAAAGGGCTGCCACAATGCATCTCCAGGTCTCCATGTTACTCTGTTCCAAATAACAATAATAGACACCTACATTTACATTTCTTTCATTTTTTAAATCAGACTTCAGGCACACTCAAAAATTCTTGAGATACTTTCTAGATATAGATAATTATGGATCAAAATATAGCACAGGAAAACCTCTGGATGCAAACCAACAAGTCATCAGTTTTATTATTTCCCCTCTTTATATTAGTAAAGAATCACAAGCAAATTGATTATATTGAGTTATTTATTGAACAAAAAAATAACAAATAGTTTCACTCACACAATTATCTTTAACTTCTCAAAAAACTTAACAGTTCAATGTGATCACATGCAATACTGAGGCAGTTATTTAATAAGTAACATACTTCAAAATCAACAATGTTTTTTTAAACCTGTCAAGAAGCTTATATAAATAATAGGACTATACACATTATAAAAATAGGTTTCTTTATTCGGCTACCTAAGATATTACAAAAGAATGGTACTGTAGGTGGCATTAACTGCAGAAAACTGTAGTACTTTATGATCTTTATGATCATAAACTAAGGCATTGAATTGGTTTAGTTAAATGTATTTACAATTATTCTGGACTGACACTTTATTTATCAGGTTGACCAAGAAGGAATCAATCAGCATCTGAATCTTTGATATTAAGGCCAAGCATATTGGAGAGGCTCAATGACAATTTGTCATTTTCATCTGATGTTGAAATTTCAGGGGCTACCAGTCCCAGAACAGACGTTGGCTTTTCTCCCTTGAAAGTACCTCCTCTCACCAAAGAGGAATCTCTTGCTTCTGTAGAGGCACTGACATCAAGACTTGGGGCAGCAAGCTTCAGATCAATATCATTTTTTGCTTCAGTTGGTGAGAAGTTAGCTGCGGGTGCCTTTTCTTTTGCCAATTTTAATCTCTCCTTAATGTCAACCTTTTCTCCTGCTTTTGATGTTGCATTCACTATTGGCAAGCGTATCCCTTTGCTGACAACATAATCCTTTGCCTCTATGTCTTGTTTTGATAAGCCAAAGGTATCACCAATTCCTCCAATGCCATCAATGCTCATTCTGGGCAATCTGTGGAATTTGAATACAGGAACCTCCACCTCAACATTAGACACATCCGTTTCAGAGTCAACACCACTCCCCTCTTCATCAGTTCCTGAACCAGACTTTAATCCCCATTTGAACGGCCATCTCAGCTTACTTTTTGGGGAACCTTTAACTTCAGCATCTGCTTCAGCTGTGATATCCAGTTCCGGTGTGTTGAGGTTTGTCTTCACTTCAGGAGCAGAGGCACTGACATGAGGTGAAATTATTTCTCCTTCAACACTAGGAGCCTTGACTTTCACATCAGGTAAGACTTCAAGATTTGCACTGGTATCAACCTCTGGAGCTTTTATATTGGACCCTGAAAAGTTCATCTTTGGAAGCTTGAAATGAGGCAATTTGGACTTTTCAGAATTGGCATCTACATGTGGAGCTTCCATGTCTATTTTGGGTCCTTTGACATCTCCCTCTACTTTTGGTAGGCTCAAATCCATTGTAGGAACGGAGATGTTGGCATCTGCTGTTGGGGTGCCTATGTTGACCTTTGGTTCCTTTATTCCAGACTCAACTGAAGGATGAAAACTGGGAACTTCTCCTTCAGGACTTGAAAGACCAAGTTTGGGAAGCTTGAAATGGGGCAATTTAAAGTCGCCCAGATGGGAATCAAAATCTAGATCTGGTGATTTTAATTGTGCATCAAGTCCTTTATGGTCTGCTTTTGGCAGATTGATATCCACATTTGGAGCTTTCACTGTAACATCAGGTGCTTCCAGTACATGTTTTGGCAATTTGGTGTCTATGTTTGGTGCTGAGAGGTTTCCATTAATTTTTGGTGAAGACAAGCTAGTTTTGGGGGCCGTAAGGTCAATATCTGTTTTCAAATCTGGAGTATTGAGATCTCCTGTAATTGTGGGGGCAGACAGACCCAGATCTGAACTCTTGAGGTCAGCATCAACATTGAGATTAGGTCCTTTTACCCTTGGCCCTGATAAACCAAACTTTGGCAGTTTAATTTGGGGTAGCTTGATTTTTCCAGCTGAGGCATCAACCTCTGGAGCTTGGACGTCTACATCAGGGCCTTTGAGATCAGCTCCTGGTAAATTAATGTCAACATCTGGTGCATCACAGCTGCCTTCAATTTTTGGTGCAGACAAAGAGAGATGTGGTGCTTTTAGGTCTACATTAGGACTGGCATCAATGTCTGGTGCTTTCAAATCGGCATCAAATTCAGATCCCTTGACTTTTGGCCCTGTGAATGTTGGTAGTTTAAATTTTGGTAAATTCAGCTTACCATCAGGTGATTCAGGACCATTAAGATCCATATCTGGACCTTTGACATTTGCATTAGGCATGCTGATATTGAGGTCTGGAGCCTCAATCCCACCCTCAATTTTGGGTGCTGAAAGATTCAAACCTGGTGTATTCAAATCCACATCAGGTGCCTTGAGGTCTACATCTGGCACCTTCACATCAGCATCAATGTCAGCCTTCGGACCTTTCAGTGTCCCAAATTTGGGTTTCTTGAAGTTGAACCATTTGAATTTTCCAGACGGACCTTCAACATCTGGAGCATTAATGTCTAACTTGGGGCCTTCCAGATCAGCATTTGGTAAGTTTAGATTTGCACCTGGTGCATTTATCTCACCATCAATCTTTGGAGCTGAGAGACTCAAATCAGGGGCCAAAACATCAGCATTTAAATCAACATCTGGACACTTAATCTTTGATGTAGAAAGATTTAAGTCTGGTAAACTGATGTCAGTTTTGGGCGCCATAAGGTCAATATCTGTTTTCAGATTTGGAGTATTGAGATCTCCTGTAATTTTGGGGGCAGACAGACCCAGATCTGAACTCTTGAGGTCAGCATCAACATTGAGATTAGGTCCTTTTACCCTTGGCCCTGATAAACCAAACTTTGGCAGTTTAATTTGGGGTAGCTTGATTTTTCCAGCTGAGGCATCAACCTCTGGAGCTTGGACGTCTACATCAGGGCCTTTGAGATCAGCTCCTGGTAAATTAATGTCAACATCTGGTGCATCACAGCTGCCTTCAATTTTTGGTGCAGACAAAGAGAGATGTGGTGCTTTTAGGTCTACATTAGGACTGGCATCAATGTCTGGTGCTTTCAAATCGGCATCAAATTCAGATCCCTTGACTTTTGGCCCTGTGAATGTTGGTAGTTTAAATTTTGGTAAATTCAGCTTACCATCAGGTGATTCAGGACCATTAAGATCCATATCTGGACCTTTGACATTTGCATTAGGCATGCTGATATTGAGGTCTGGAGCCTCAATCCCACCCTCAATTTTGGGTGCTGAAAGATTCAAACCTGGTGTATTCAAATCTACATCAGGTGCCTTGAGGTCTACATCTGGCACCTTCACATCAGCATCAATGTCAGTCTTTGGACCTTTCAGTGTCCCAAATTTGGGTTTCTTGAAGTTTAACCATTTGAATTTTCCAGACGGACCTTCAACATCTGGAGCATTAATATCTAACTTGGGGCCTTCCAGATCAGCTTTTGGTAAGTTTAGATTTGCATCCGGTGCATTTATCTCACCATCAATCTTTGGAGCTGAGAGACTCAAGTCAGGGGCTGAAACTTCAGCATCTAAATCAACATCTGGACCATTAACCTTAGGCCCTGAGACTGACCACTTTGGTTTTTTAAGAGTGGGCCATTTGAACTTCCCAGATGGAGGCTCAATGTCAACATTTGGTGCTTGAACATCAACATCAGCTTTGGGTAAATTGAGATCAACATCTGGTGTACTAATCTCACCATCAATTTTTGGAACAGAAAGATCAATATCTGGTGTGCTCAGATCTGCATTTACGTCCATATCAGCTTTGGGGCCATGGAGTTTGGTCTTCTTCCACTTCAGATGAGGCCAGTTAATTTTCCCTGATGGAGCATCAGTGTCAATATCTGGGGTCTGAACATCTACACCAGAGCCCAGGTCAGCTTTTGGGAGATTCAGCTCTGCATTAGGTACATTAATGTCACCCTCAGTCCTTGGAGTTGAGAGATTTAAATTGGGTGTGTTTATGTCTGCATCTATGTCTAAGTCTGCTTTTGGGCCTCTTTGCTTCTTCCATTTATGATGAGGCCAGTTAATTTTTCCAAATGGAACCTCCGTGTCAATATTTGGAGTTTGAACATCCAGATCAGGGCCTTTAAGTTCAGCCTTTGGCAAATTTACATCTATGTCTGGGGCATTTATTTCACCCTCCACTTTTGGAACAGAGACATCTGGTGTGTTCAGATTTGCATCTAAATCTAAACCAGCCTTTGGGCCATGAAGTTTGGGTTTCTTCCACTTCTTATGAGGCCAGTTGATTTTACCAGATGGGGCATCAATGTCACTTGGTACTTGAACATCTAGATCAGGGCCTTTGATGTCAGCTTTGGGAAAGTTAAGGTCAACATCTGGTGTACCTAGAGCCCCCTCAATCTTTGGTGTGAAGAGGCTGGCTTCAGGTGCAGACAGGTCAGCATTTAAGTCAGCATCTGGTACTTTAACTTTGGGACCTTTCCTTTTTATATGGGGCCACTTGATTTTGCCTGAAGGGTCCTCGACATCAACATTTGAGGTTTCTAAATTTACATTAGGACTATTCAGATCAAGTTTTGGCCCATTGAAGTTCAAATCTGGACTTTTAAGATCTAATTTTGGAGCTGACAGATTGAGGTCTGGTGTATTTAGATTTCCACTGACAGAAGGGAGATCTACATCACCAGAGAGATCCATTGCTGCTTTTGGTGTTTTGAGTTGAGGCTGATTAAAGTGTGGCATTGTGAATTTTGGGATCTTGTATTTTAGGTTGTCTGTTTTCACTTCTGGATTCTTGATATCGAGCGAGGCACTGGGAGTGTTGAGCTGGGGAGTCGAGACACTGACATCAGGTGCTTTGAGGGTGCCATCCAGATCTCCTTTTATATCTGGTCCAGTCAGTCCTAAGGAGGGCAGTGCAAACTTGGCACCAGCATCAGCTGAGGGATTATTTAGACGTTGGAATGGAAGGTCTCCATTGAGAGTGGGACCACTTATATCAGCATTTAGCTTTCCAGTCTGGCCATCAAGGGAGACAAATGGTACCTCAGCTGATGCATCCATTGACAGATCTTTCTTTAGATTGAGCACCTGTTCATAATGAAGTAATAAACAAAGTAGGTTAAAATTAATTAAAGCAGTTCTTGTGTCATTAATCAATTACTGTATATGAAGCTTATACTATTCTTATAACATTCAATTATTAACACAGTTTCAGAGAGCTACTGCTTCTATTAATATGATTTCTGACAATAAATTGATTAATATGCAAAGAAAGCATTTGTTGCAGGTTTTAGGGACATTTAAAGTGGCCTGGGAGATTATATTACATTATATCAGTTGAATATTAATGATAGCCAATCGGCCATATGACTACTCACGTCCAACTGGGTTACTGGAGCCAAATTACAAAATAAAAAACATAATTTCTGTATTATATCTTATAGCCTTCTTCAAGGTCAACAATCATAGGGACACAGGCACTGCTATATTATATAGATCACACCCTAGTCACACCTGTGATGGTGATTAGATCATCATCTTCCACCATTAGTGTGGGTAGAGTAGAAAAAGTAGACTAAAACCAATTGAGAGTCCTTGAGCAAAGCAAAACTTTTAAGAAGCTACAGCCAATCAAATTACTTCAAATAAAGTGTAAAAGAAAGAGTCTCATACCAAAGATTTAAAGTTCACATATAATTTTCTAATTAAGTATCTTCCAAAATGTTAAAAAAATACAATAATTTTGAATAGTCTGTTAATAGATATAGCTACAGAAAACGGTAAACATCACATCTAAATGAACATCATAAAAACCTTTATCTAAATATCTGATAAATAGGGATATATTACATAAAAAAAAACTTAATTTCAGGATTACTAATAGATATACAGAAAAAGTTCAACATTAGCTCTGAATGAACATCATAAACACCTTTATCTAAATATACAATAAATTGGGATGCATTAGAAAAACCAAGCCATAATCTATATGAGAGGGTTCTCAGACAGTGGATCCAATGGTGTTCCTTTCTGGAAAGTAAAGTTACCTCCTCTTGATGAAGTGATACCATCTCATTTCCAATATATCTTAGAGAGGAAATAGGATTTATATGTTGGAAATACATAGAAAGTAGAACATTGAAAACTCATATTCTTGAACATGGAAATACTATTGTATACAAAATCATGAATTATTCAGTAGCAGCACAAAACGATACAAACTAAATGTATTTTAAACATTTCCTGAAAGATCCTTAACTAAAATAGAATTATATGTAAAATTAAAACTTTATATTTGGTATGAGATTGTTTTTCTTTCCATTTTGTTTGAAGTAATTTGAAAGGCTGTAACGCCTGTCATTGATTTGCTTGTTTTTCTTACGCTAATGGTGGAACATAATAATCCAATCACCATCACATGTGGTATATGGTGTGGCCATAGTACATACCAGTGCCTGTGTCCTACTATGATTATTTTGATGATTGACCACCGAAACATCATCACAATCAAAATGTATATGTGAAATGTATATGGAGCCAGAGTGTGCCACACTACAAGCACAATCCCATTCACCTCCATTGCAGTGGAGTGGAGGCAGGAATCTTGAAGCCTGGTCTAACAACAGTAAAACTATCTGCAGAGATAGATAGATGTACTAGAGGTTTTTTATTTGGCTGAACCAACCCTTGTGATGTTTACCTCAGCAGGATCTTTGAGACCTAATCCCAAGGGGCCGAGGCCAGCACTGGCACTCAGCCCCTTCTTTGTCAGAACCTTCATGTTGTCATCATATGGCTCCAAGACCTTCAGGATCTTCAGCACTTCATTTTTGTTGAGGTGGTCGAGGTGTATAGTGGCTGCAACAATCTCATCCCCTGGAATAAGAAGAAACAGCTCCTTTCTGTCTTTTCAAATCATTTATCCAGACACTGGTTGAATATTTCTAAATTGCAGGGAGATTAAAACAAGTTTCAATATTCACTGGCTTTTCTTTTGTTACCTGCTTGCAGGCCACTCTTTGCAGCGATTGTGTCATCTGTGATCCCTGTAATGATGACTCCTTTCTCAGAGTCATCCAGGACCAGGCTTTCTGAAAAACTTCTACTCTTGTTGTCCTCACTCTGTGATTAAAAGTGATTTACAATACACAAAATGAGACAGGTTGGCACCATTTTACACATTTAAACCAGGTCTTTTGTCAGGCAGGCATATGGATACAGATATTTTAAAAATAGCTTTGATATAATTAGTATGTTGGTTTTTTCATACTTACCATCATTTCTTGGGTGTATTTACATCCACATATTATGGTTTTTATACTTAAATACAGGAAACCATAGAAACTTCAAACCACAGCACCAAGTTATCTGTAAAACACCAGAGGAAAGCAACTTTAGTTTAAATGTTAATATAGCTTAAATCAGTGCCATAAATATGATATGTACCTTATGGAAGATGAAGATGCAGGGAAGCATTGAAGAATTTTAACAAATTATCATTGTTACAGTCTTTACTCTTTGTGAGGATGTAGAGATTGATTGTTTTTTGGTTTCAGACATATTTTAAAGTTACGTTTTCATGCTAATGTAACCTACAGTACCTCTGTACAACATACAAAGAATCTTTGGCAATTCCATATATTTGACTCTAAATGAGGATGCAGTTGATTTTGAGATATGGAAGAAGACAGGATAGCATAAACAATACAAGTAGGTCAAACAGCACCATCAAAAGTCATAGTAGGACTACAACACTAGCTGAAGATCTTGATTATAGACTCTAGAAGTCATTTCCATCATCTCTTTATCATTCCTCACACATCCCTTCCTGTGCTCATAGTTCTTCACCTGTCTCAAGCAACTCTTTCATTTTCTGATTCTGATTGACGGAGAAACAACGACGCCCACACACAGTATAACCTCACACTTCAGGAATTCAAAGAGTCTGCCAGGATTGTTCAGGGGAATGTATGCATCTAAACCAGTTGGTTGGAATGCACTGTGACTACCATGCCACACTGCAGCAAACACACACAGCGCTCCTTTCGACCACACCCCAATATCTTCACATGTAAACTCAAATGTAATTTACTGACATTGTTTAAGTTTAACAATGCTGGGTTGTAAAACAAGTCCTCAAAAACGTCAATCAAGGACATTTTCTTCCACTTCCGATCTAAACCGTTGAATAATGCTATAAAAACATGCAATGTTAATTGTCAACACCCATCAGTGTTAATGCAGCAGTCATGAGCAGACGCTCCTCTGAAAGCCAATTAGGTCTTCAAGAGGACAAACAGCTCAGCAGTCATAACATATTCACTTAGTTATGACTGAAAAATCAACAATGTTGCAGTGTGCAATGACAGGCACATGTAAAGCAATTAGTAACCTGCTGACAACTGATATGCCTAATGCATTGTTTCTAAGAATATACAGAATGAGCGCTCAAAATACACACACAGCACCACTTTTCAGAATCAGTGATTTTCTTGCATAGCTGTCCTTGATTTCCAAACAAAAAAAGAAATGGAAATAATGACAAATTACATAACTGCGTGGTGCCTTCAGGCTCTGTGCACACCTCCCCAAACCAGAGGTTCGCAGCAATTCAAACAAAACAGGAAATATAAATATGGTGATGTGATTAATAGGTGTAGCCTCTAAAACAGGGTGGCAACATCAACATTGTTACCAACCAAATGGTGCAGTCAGGTGACAGCATGCCCCAACTGTCACAATGAAAGCAATACTTTTTATACTGAATATAGAATTTGATATACTGTAATTTTTTTATCTACAATTTTTTTTTTATTTTGAAACCTCACCTATTGTCAATGCGTGGAAAAACATATTTCCAAACGTCTTGACTCAACAATTGCACCATTGCATATCAAAACCTCAACTTGTGAATACATTTTAGAAGACAATATGTAATTCCAATATATCTCAACAATATGGGCATAGAACCAACCACTTTAACAACTTTAATATTGTTTTAAAGCCAGTGTGTGTCTGTGTGTGCACCACGCCTCATTTGTAAGTCATACAAATATGTTTAATGATAGTTTTCTTCCAAGATCAGCCTCAAATGACTGAGCTTAAAAAACACCTGTCTATGTATAAAAATATATGTAACATTAATATCACTATGGATTATATTATAATGGTTGTTTTCTAAAGGCAATAACAACTGACTTTTTGATCATTTTAAATTAATACAATTGTCCTCCCAAATAATCTCATGGGGTCTCAGACAGGCCGTAGACAACATTTGATGAACTCACCGTACTGCCAGCGATGCCTCCACTTTAAAAAAAGCCTGGAGCGAGATGTCTCTACCTCAGTGTAGCACTGCTGTTCTGTCAGGCAAGACAGGGTGGATCAGCCAGTTAAATGCCTATAAGCTTAAACCCAGCCAGGAGAACAGGTTAGGCTGCATCAGTACCGCCTCTCATAGTGCCCCCTGTTCCCCTTACAACACACACACACACACACACACACACACACACACACACACACACACACACACACACACACACACACACACA
>JBBPCS010005820.1:0-10222 GCA_037974645.1 Hollardia meadi
CAAACTGGCCTCCACTGGTCTCAGAGGCTGTGTCCGCTCCCAGTTTGGTTTCCAGTTGTATTCAGGCTGCAGAGCCCCGCTGCCCGCGGTGACCCCCCCTGTGATACGAGGTCACGATCTAGGCAGACTTCAGTCAGCTGTAGGGCCACTAGCTCCACTGCTAACTGAGCTAACAGTTGCTATAGCTACAGTCAAAGATAACAGCAGACAGTTGGCGGTTGCTCTGGTGATATGCTGCCCCCTGTATTTGTGGAGGTACCTTTGAATTCTGGCTGTATTTTACAGGTTGCCCCTTTAACGCAGATATTTTTATATGTAAAAGTTTTGTTAATATTTACTCAACCTTATGGTTCATATTTTTAATGTAATTTTTTAGTTTAGTATTGTTCTTTAGTTGACAAAGACTCCCTCCTTACTTTTCCCATAGAAACATCTGATGTAACCCGACACCACCGTTTGAGACAGTCGAAACTGGACGCTTCAACCAGTTATCTGTTACTTTTAACTATTTAAGCCCAAATCTCAAAGTATGTAATTTCCTCTAAAATGTGTTTGACATTTTATTTAAATCCTACAGAATAAAAATCAAAATAATAATCAGTCAATACGTTATAGTTGATATCGACACTGTTTTTGTGATTTATTTTCAGAGCTACGCAGACGGAGAGAGAGGCGAGGTGGAACGCCTCCTGGACGAAGTGTCCAGCTCGTTGGACAGCATCCGGTCTCGGGTGGTGGGCGAGATCCAGAGCCAGCTGGACGCCGTGATGTCAAAGGGGGAGGGGCTGGTGAGGCGTCTGGAGATGGAGCTCAGTCAGCTGACGGACAGGAGGGCCACTCTGGAGGTCCAGGCCATCAGTCAGGATCACATCGGCTTCCTTCACGTGAGAACTAACATTTCTTTATTTCAACGAATCATCAGCGTTACCTGTTAGCTTTAGCCTCAGGCTGTTAGCATGACATCATGGCCTGTCACCACCTCAGAGCTATGAGGAGGCCACAGCTCCTCTGGCGGAGGATCAGCAGGACGATATGGACGAGGAGTTCACTCTTCAATTCCAGCTGGGGGAGGTGAAGAGCGGTCTGTCTGAGGTGAGGGACAAGATGGACGACATCAGGATGGGGGAGGCCCGCTCCCGAGGCCCCGGTGAGTCGCAGGATGATGGATTCTACCAGCTGTAAACTGGTGTGTGTGTGTGTGTGTGTGTGTATTTGGAGTGCTGGCAGTAAAGCGCTGCAGTACTGACCTGTTGTCTGTGCTTCAGTCTTGTCTGGTGACCTGATGATGGCAGAGAGCATGCTCAGTCTGAGAGGAAGCAGCGCCAATTTGAGGAGGAGTCAGTGGTCTCTGAGAGGTCAGTGACTGATCCAGCATCAGCTGTTAGGGTCTATTCATCGAGCAGGAGTGTGTTGAGATATCTGACCCTGGACCAGCTGACTGCACACAAATTGCATCACAGTTTTTGATTTTTGATCTGCTGCAGTGAGGACTTTTAATGTGAAAGAATGACTGACAGTTTCCTGTCTTCCTTCAGATCTAAAGAAGAACAAACTGGTCACAGGTAAGTTGATCTCTTTAGCTTCATCATGATGTTTTTCTACAGCTGCTGTTAAATTAACTTGTTTGTTCTGTCGCAGGACACAAGAAGGCTCGCGTCTACATGGGTGAGTACTTCACTGACCTGATTTTACTTCCGTTTTTACAGATGATTTTTTTTAACTTTCTTTGCCTGAAATTTGTTTTCACCCAGCTACTCTAGAGACTTGGAGCATGCTAACCTTTGTTGATGTTAGCATGCTAGCATTCTGATATTTTTAGAATACTAGTAGAATAGAATACAACGTCAAGAAAGCAGCTCAAAGCTGAGCGTTCAACTGAGTTTGACAAAGTCCAGTTTTAAATGATATAATAAGAATAATATTATCACCAAGTAAACATCATAAAATTATACTGTGTATATATAATTTAGTATAATCTTTAAATCTAAAGTAAATCTAAGCTAATCTGTTAGCAGTCAACTCTTAACCCAGCTGAGTCTGAGATGTCCTAAAAAGGCCACCGTACAGACGGTAACCTTTTGGTTTATGGTGCCATCCTGTAAACCAATTTGACCTTTTTTTACCCCACTAGTGGTAGATTCCCACTTCACCCATCCAACAGGGAACGTTTCGGGTGTGTGATGATTTTTCTCCCCTCGTCGTGTCCTTGTTGTTTCCAGAGGACGTGACGTTGAACCCGGTGACGGCGTATCCCTTCCTCATCCTGTCTGAGGACAGGAAGCAGGTGAAGAGAGGAGAGAAGCTGCAGTTCTACAGAAACAGCCCTCAACGCTTTGACGTCTGGTCCTGTGTCATCGCTAAAGAGGGCTTCAGTACCGGACGACACTACTGGGAGGTCAGACTCAGGATCGACTAGTACTGATCCAGAACTGCTCCCAGACCCAGGGAGAAATATAAACCTCTCTGTCTCATGTCCACCTGTGGCAGGTGTTTGTTGGGGAGAGTAAGGACTGGAAGCTGGGCGTGGTCAGCGAGTCGGCTCAGAGGAAAGGTCTGTTTGACATGAGCCCTTTTAGTGGATACTACGCCATCTGGTGGAGCGGAGGCCAACTGCGAGCACTCACCGTGCCGCCTCTTACCAAGGTCAAAACACATATTATATATTATATTCTATTATATTATATTGCACAACTTCTCTTTATCTTTTTAAAATTTAAAATAATATATTGCAATG
Source organism: Hollardia meadi (assembly GCA_037974645.1). Taxonomy (NCBI): domain Eukaryota; kingdom Metazoa; phylum Chordata; class Actinopteri; order Tetraodontiformes; family Triacanthodidae; genus Hollardia; species Hollardia meadi. Next base: position 2,735 of record JBBPCS010005820.1, read on the forward strand.
AACAGTAGATTCAATATGGAAGCCCACTTCTGCCAGGAAAAGATTAAAAAATCTGATGAAAATAAAAAATAAATAAATGATAACAATACTGACGGTAAGTCAAAAGTTTTGATGCCACTTTTTATACATTTATCTTGCAATTTTGACTTTAAAACAATAAATGAAAACAATAAAAATAATAATTAATTTTGACATTTAATGTTGAGTTTTTAAATTATTCTTTTGTTTTATACTTACAAAGCCCTTTTAATCATTTTGAATGGAAAAAAGTCATAGTGTTGAACTATGTATGAACAGTTATGACTGTGTATGATCATTTTTAATTTAAAGCCATACTTTTAACTTAAACATTGATAATAATTTGTTTCTCATAACTTTTCCTCATTTCTGAGAACAAAGACTTTGTATCCTAATTTTCTTTTTATCATTCAGAACTTTTCATCAGTTTTGTTTCTTTTCTTGGCATAAATGGGCTTCCATACCTCATAGATACATTAACCTGGCTGAACCTGAATATTCATATAATATTCAATAAATATGTTTCTATCGTGCAGGTTAAGAGTCCTCCGAAGCTGCGTCAGGTGGGCGTGTTCCTGGACGTGGACGAGGGTCAGGTGTCCTTTTATAACGTGAAGTCGGGCTCAGAGATCTACAGCTTCACCGGATCCTCCGAGTTCACCGACAGGATGTTTCCTCTGCTGGGCACCGGAGACAAAGAGGTCCCCCTGGTCCTCATGACCGCTCAGCACCACCTGGTCTGAGGGACAGGATCAGACAGAGGGACAAAGACGGGGACACCAGGGTGGGGGGGATAAAACCTGAGAGAACCTAGAGGACATGTTGGAGGACGTGAAGACGCTCGGCTCAGAAACTGAATCTCACCGCAGATGAAACAGACTTTGGTTTGTTCATCTGACAGAAGGTGAATCGCAGCAGTGTATCGCTGCCACCATGACGACACAAGATGTCTTTTGTTTCATGTTCACGTTTAATGTTCCAGCAAGATTCTTTAACAAGGATTTCTAACAAGAAACTAAGCACAGTATTTTTGTTGTTGTTGTCATGGTGGAGGCAAAACACTGCAGTCAAACCAGATGAATCGGCAGATTTTTGGCTCATCTTCCAGGTAAAACTGCAGTTTGGTTTTCTGGTTTTTGAAGGCGGCAGTGGAGGAACCTGTTAAACAAGTTCAAATATCTGCAGAGAGCTGTACGGAGACTCTAAGAGGTCAATAATAAAATACATTAATAAGATGTTGTGAAATAAATATACAAATAGTGAAATTTAAACTGTAATACATTTTTAGAGTTCATGGTGAATGTTGTTTAATCACTTTCATAATAATGTCATAACAGAAATTTATATGTCAAATATTTTAAAAGTCTGTTTTATATCACCTTTAATGACAGTGGAGTTGACTCCGCCCCCTCACCCTTCAGCCAATCCTGAGGATTCACTCACAACATGTGTGTCACCTGTACGAACCGTCTGTTTTAATGACATGGGCAACTTTTGAGCAAAACCGTTAAATAAAGACAAACATCACAAATGTTTCAGACTCATTTTAATGACTGTGGGCGATGAAGAAATAAAAACCTACAATTATTTTCCTTTAACCTTCAGTTAATAAAATGAGATTTATCTTTCGCAAGCTTGTTTTATTTTTCAACTCCTTGATTTTTATTCGAATCACATTTATTTTCCAGAGTCCGTCCTGCTCACAGTGGACGATAAAGAGATGATTATGAGCTTTAGACTTGCTGTCAAAATGACAAGATACTAATGAGAATATTTGGATTTTTTAAAATATGTAACGTGAAATATTTATTTCAATTCTGACTTTAAAGTCAGAACTAAAATACATTTTCCACATGTGGCCCTAATTATCTTCCGTAGTGAAGAAACTCTACCTGTTGAGCGATGAAATAAAAACCTATTTTGGTTCAAATGTGTTGAATTAATTAAGTTTATTAAAGGAATCAAACTGCTGTCCTGATGAAGTCCAATTCAAACAAGCAGCATCTTTTTAGATTCATGTTTTAAACACAAAGAAAATAAAAAATCATCGAAAAACACACATCAGGGCTTCTGTTCTGATTGTGCAACACTAAGTTTCAGGATTAACTCAGAATAATAAAAACAACCTAAAGTTTAAAAGTAAAAACGTGTCTGAAGCAGAAATGTACTGTTTAAACTGATTCCACATTCCCTTCCTGGTTTAAGTTCACCATTTCCTACATTTCCCACAATGTCTTTGAAGAGCTGTTAGAGAAACATGGTGGGGGCGTAGGGAGGGACTTTTTAATGAAGCCAATAGCGTTAGCTAGATGTCCAACTCCGCCCGACTGGGAGCTCCCAGTGAACAAGACCGATGAAATGTTAAAAGGACTTTACATAAAATGACCCGAGTGGGACTGAACACAGCATCCGATGACAGACCGACACCCGACAGAGGCCAGTTTGACCACTGGGAATACAGTCAGGGGCGCCCTATGGGGGGGGGGGGGGGACTGATATTAGAACATAAGGTATTTTAATTACAGTGTAATCATAAAACAGTTTCTTTTTATTTTCTTGTTCTTGGCCAAAAAACAAACAAACAAACATCCAGAGAGCCTCTATTGCCAATACACCCCTCTATTTACATGAAATGGTTCGGTCCTGCCCCCAACTCAGGTGCAAACAGTGTTTGCTGGCAGTGAATTGAGTGAGGAGCAGGTGAGGAGTGCAGCTGGAGCCAAATCATGTCTAATAGAAAAGACAAATCTGGCTTCCAAAAACGAAAAGATAGCAGAGAGAGAAGAAAAGGCGACAGTATGTCACCCAGTTCTTCAAAGAGAAAGGTTGGTACAGTCCGTGAGTGGTGTATTAATCAATTTTGACCATAGTGAAACAGACTAATTATTTAATATCTTGTGTTTACATTTCACTGCTCTTTTAGACGACATTTAATCAATGCAGGCAAACTTTTAGCAAACTATTCATGCTTGATAAGTTTATCCCTGCTGCCCCTGTTGTGCCAGATGCAGCTTCAGCAGCTGCCCCCCCCCCATGAACCAGCCCTACTCCCAGCTGAAGAAGGTGAGCAGCATTGTGTTGAATGACATGTCATTTGGTATAATGTCAGGGGGTCCGTGGCAATTTCTTTTTTTATTATTATAAAAAAAGGAGAAACTATTAAATACTTTTCAATGACAAGAATTGAAACAAATGAATAATTTACATAATGAATATTATTTGAAACAAAAGGTTTTCTTCCTAACGTTAGCTGCATGGCTAACCGAGCTAGCGGTAACTGGCTAACAGCAGCTACAACAAGTCACGTTATGTGTTCATCAGGAAACTCCGTAAATCAGCGAGAGTTCAGGCAGAGCAGCCGGAGGACATCAGAAAACCAGAAAATATTTTCTCCATGAAATATGATCCAGTTTCACCAAAATCAGTAAATAAAGTTGTTTTTGTACAGTAATCAGTGAGGCCCCGCCCCCAGAAACATGAAATATTAAGCTAGCTCTGACTGTTGAAGATTGATTGATGGGTGGATGTCGTGATATTATTGGTTGAAAATGGTCGGTACGAGCTGATGGAAGAAAACTTCAGATTTTGTTTCATTGGAAGAAACTTATGATCAGATTTTGATATAAAAAATACAAAAGAATAGATTTTTTGGCTTATATTGTTAAATAGAGGCACCACGTGACTGCGGATGTGATCTAAAAGGGTTAAAAAGACATTTTTCATTTCAGCTGGACTTTAATATGATCACAAAGGTAGAAAAACTCATGAAATCTAATTATCATTAAAAACTCCCTCGAGATCTGGTTTATTGCTAATAATCTCTTTTAGAAAGATGAGCAAAAGGTTAATCTTTAAATAATCTTAACTCAAAGTTTCACTTATAAAAAGCCAGAAAGTAGTTTTATTTTATGAATTAAATTATGTAACGTTTCATTTAAATATTAGTTTTATTTGATTTCTTTGTTAACCACTTGATTATTTTGTTCCTTCTGCTCACTGTGGATCTTATTTCTGTAAGATTTAAAGTTAATTATGAGGCGCAGATGATGGCGAGACCTTAAACTGATGAGGAACGGACGTCACAACAGTTATAATCATTCAAGTTCATATTTTATTTAACATAAATCATATTGCAGTCGATGTGAACAGCTGGGGTTTCAATATACACAATAGAATCGTAACATTTTTTAGCCCCGCCCCTGTGACCTCGCCCACAACCACCCATCAAAATGAAAACATAAAGCCCACCTCCCACATAAACCCCACCCACCCAATGCCTTTAAACAAACACACTGACCCTTCCCCATACCCCGCCCACCTGGCACGACGCCCCGCCCCCGATGCTAAAAGTATGCGTGTGTGTGATTTAGCAGCAAACTCCAAACAGATTCATCTCAGCATGTTCTTGGTGCTTAAATGACGAACACAAACAGCCAAACTCACTGCTGACCTCCACCCAGACCTCCACCTGTCACACCTGCTGCCAGGCAACAGTGTCATGTGACCAACTGCAGACAGCCAGGATCCAATCTCGAGAGTTATTGTAGTTCGAGAACAAATTGACGCTTTGACATCTTGCTTTGAGGGAAATTTTAAGGTGCATCTGCCTCTATTGGAACTAACAAGCCACTCCCACAGTGACTCGTAGGCCACTCCCACTCACAAGCTCCTCCCTCTAGCACTAACATCATCATCCCTCCAACTGCGGAGTCACTGCAGTGTCTGAAAACCCGATCTAAGGCAAACCTGCTTTCACTGTGGCTCAGAAGCCCCCCCCCCCCGTACACAAAAGCCTCTCCCATTACTAGAAGCTCCTCCTATCCTGACTCAGAGGCCCCGCCCTCCAACGCTGAGTTATACCTCCTGCTGTTGAGCCTTCGCAGGCTGAAAACCATGCTGCTGTCTCGCTTTAAGGAACTTTTGAAGGCGTACCTGATCGTGTTGACTATCAGGCTCCTCCCACTGCGAGTCATAAGCCCCTCCCACTCTGGTTGACCACACCCACCAATATATCTACAGCTGTGGGGTCACAGCCGGCTGAAAACTGACTGCAGAGCTCACTTTCTGGGAAGTTGTGTTTTGAGGGTCTTTTAGTTGAGACTCAAAGCCCCTCCCATATTTGATTACAAGCCCCTCCCCCATATTGTCGATGTTAATGTCTTTGAGGAACTTTCCTCGAACCCCCCACCTACAGCTGAGTCACTGCTAGCTGAAAGATGATAATTTGTGGTTTTAGGGGGGAACGACTTCCTGGGGTACAGCTGGGCGCAGTGACCTCCTGGTCGTCACTAGCCGGAGACGCCCTGCACATAAATCCTGGGCGAATGCCGTGTGAGTTTGGAGTTTGCTGCCGGCAAATGGCGGCGAGAGAGAAGGGTGCGTGTCCTTCTGACCACCTGTCTTGATGCAGGTGCATTCGCCATGTATACAAAATAAAAAATTAAAGAAAATCATGTGGGTATCATTATCATCATCATCATCATCATCATCAGTGTTGTGGCGTTCTCTGAATCACCCAAACAACATTCACTGACCACCCACACCTGTGTCCCTCCCTCCCCCTCGGCCGCTGCTCGCTGTCGGCCATCTTTTCAAGTCCATTTCCGGTGTGTGTTCTATGTCGGCGTCCCCCTGTGGCGTGTAAACGGTCAAATGCTGCATCTTGGAAGTAAAACAGAGAGAATTATGGGAGGAGGGGGGAGATGAAGGGAGGAGGAGGAGAAGGGTGGGGTTTCTTCGTCTTTTGTTTTAAAACAGAAAAGCGTCTTCTGGCGTGCTGCTTTCTGTCGCCGCGGCTCCTGCTTCTGCCAATGAGCAGGACTGAGGAGGAAAAGGGGAAAGGAGGAGGGGGAGGTGAGGCAGAGGGGGAGGAGTGTAGGGGGAGTGGTGGGGGACAATCATGGGAGTTATTTAAGACACCTCTCGAAGTAGGTGGCGCCCACGTATCCACCCCTCAGAGAGCGATGGACGTTCTGCTCAAAGAGCCGCCGGTTTGTCTGGAGGACTTCTGCTGCCTCCTTGTTCAACGGATCCTCAGGGTTAGGCTCCTGCAGAGGGGAGGACGGGGGAGGAGATGGGGGAGTCACATTAACACATGACAGAACTGTTTTCTCATCAGCTCCACAAACTTGAAGTGTTGGTACTGAACTGAACGTTGGTCTGTGTGGGGCAGCTTCCTGAAACCTGATGAGTCGAGTCGTCAGAGCTGCTAACACGTTAGCAGTGGAGGTAGTAACGGCGCGGAATCGACATCTGTGTAAACGAGTGAGCCGGCGAGGAAACGACGAGACAGGACTGTGATGTTTTTGTTGACATGATTTGTGTGCGACCCTCAACCGGGAGATTTAAAAGCAGCTAGCAGCAGTTAGCAGCTAACTCAAAGAAGAAAAACAACCGTTTATGTTTACAAATTGTGGAGACAACGCGAGGTTCAGGAGCTACTTAACCTCCGAGCAGAGGACGAGACCATCGACACATAACAGGGACGGTAAATGATTGTTATTGTCATGTTAACAGAACTGCTCGTCGTCATGGAAAATGTCACACTAGACCCTGACGCTCCCGTGTTACTCGTCAGGAACGGAACGCCGGCTTGTTATCTAAATCACAGTGGGCGGAGTTATGACGGCGTTGAGTTTTACAGTGTAAATAAACAAAGACGGCGTAGAGAAGGGTCTTTGTTGCGGCAATATTGCACAATCTCAGGGAAAAGGGACTTCATGGTGCATTCAGTGAGGTGTGGTCCAGCTCGTGAAGATTTGAAATCCTACATTTCAAACATGTTTGATATAAATCAGGGTGGCCCGATGAGTCTGCGAGCAGTGCTAAAAGTTTAAGATTGGATCTGTGAACCGCTCAGATTACCAGATAATCTGGACCGAGCATCGGTACCGACCGAGGTCCCAAAGCAGATTTCTCCTCTGATTGTCGGGAGGGGCGAGTCGGGGTTAAATTGTCTGGATATTCCTGTAGTCTAGGCCTGACTGTAGTGTGTCCTGATGTGTTTGAATCGTTTCTGACGTCTGTCAATCAACTCAGAGAAGCCAAAGAACCCCAGGCTGTGTTTTCTGATGCTCAGGATCAGAATCAGGATCTTCAAAAACGGATGTATCAACTCAGAAAGGGCGATCTTTGACGCTCATTCTTAGCTTATAGATTTTTCTCACTCAACATTTTATTTTTATTACTGATAACCTACAGCTATGTGACATATTATTGACTGTTGATCTATTCAACAGATTACTTAAGATAATGAGTCAAACACAGCAGAGTATAGACGAACGAATGACTGTTTCAGTGACAAACATTGACTGTATTTAAAGATGGCCGACATGAGAACTCCTATAAAGTGATGCCAAAACATCTGGATGGCCCCCTGGTGGCTGGTTGCAGCATAGCTCATAAGCCCCTCCCCCTCCATGTTAGCAGATGGGACATGGGCCAAACTAAAAACTCAAAGTACACGTCAAA
>JBBPCS010005822.1:0-34040 GCA_037974645.1 Hollardia meadi
CCCCCCCCCCCCCCCCCCCCCCGACAAACACAAGAGGTGTGCCATAATGGTGAGTAATGCTTTTCTACTTTAGTCATTTTGGATGTGGTACAGGGAAAACAGTCAGAGTGGATGTTTTCCATTTGCTTTGATTTTTTTTCCTTCTGTCTTAGCGAGAAGCCACTCAGGCCTGTGCGGGCTAATGGCCATGACACTGTGTAAAAGCAGTTTGACAGCAGTGATCTACGTAAGCCATTGTTGAAGGAGGCCTGGGGATTGGTTGATCTGATTATTATGCTGCTGGTGGCTGTGCATGGATCCTGATACTGTGCCAGTTATCTGGTGAGTGGAGAACATGGGCAGTCTGTTTTAACAGGGTTACACCAAAAACAATCTGTTTGTCTGTTATTTAAGAATCAGCTGTGATCCAATCCACCTCTCACCTGATCAGGTTATTATTTTTCTGTGGCAGGATTTTACCACAAACCCATCATGAAACATGCCTCACCCTGTCTTAAAGGTGCAGTTTGTAAGATCTTTTAAAACATTCACAAAATGAACTACCATCAACAGAATGTGAAGAAACAGCTGTGTTTTGATGAACTGAAGTTAGTTTGCTAACCAGCTATCCCCGGCCCGTACTGTCACATAATACCACTTTGTACCTCTAGAGGCGATAGTCCAATAGCCCTCTTAGCATTTAGTCTAATAAGTAAACAAGACAACTCACAATTTTTCTTTACCAACAGAAAAATACAGCCGTACACCTTCTGAATTCAAGTTTCTAAATGAGCTAAATTGCCTTGTGAAATAATCGCAAAACATACTTAATTCAAACAAGACATAAACAATGTAAAACACTAAAACCATCCTGGTTTGTCCACAATCACCTCTGGTTTGGTCGAAGTAAATCCTCAATTCACAGAGTAAGATGTGAAAATGTTCCACCTCGACATGCTGTTTTCGGTCGCTATGAAATTCAGACGCTATCACGCTGTTCTGCCGTTTTTCCTCTCTCCTGTCCCCACCTGCTGTGTCTTGTCCTCTCCGAAGTCATAGTCCTCGTCGAAGCTGCTCTAAATCACCTCCGCACTGTATCTCCTGTCATCAAGCTGGACTCCACCGGTCTGCAGCTGTTCAGGCTGCGGAGCCCAGTTGAGCTGAGCCCCCCGCTGCCTGCGGTGGCTCACTCCATGATCCGAGTTTGCGATCTAGGCCCATTAGCTCCACTGCTAAAAAAGCTAACAGTCCCTATAGCTACAACCAAAAATTTTAAGATAACTAGCCTACAGCAGACAGTATAATGAGCAGCAGTTGGTGGTTACTCTGGTGATATGCTGCCCCCTGTATTTTTTAGAGGTACCTTCAAATTCTGGCTATATTTTACAAATTACACCTTTATAGGCCCAGTCAGTATTGACCACATTATTTGTATGTTCTCAAATGAAAAAGACATCACTAATGTTTTGATTCCACCCTAACAAACTGAACCAGGATTAAGCTCATGTGAACAAAACAATTCAAGCCTGGTTTGTGTTTCATGAAACAAAATTACCTGTAAACCAGATACTAGTAGGATTTATTAAGGATTTATTAAGTATGGTTAAAGAACTGTACACTGGCCCTGGCTCACTAAATATGAGCTTGACTATGCTTGATACATTTTATTTTGTTTAGTTTGCTTGATTTTGAAATTTCTTGTGAAAGAGTGTAAATAATGGCCTGGATGTGGCTCCAGAGGAAAAAGTGAGAGTTTCGTCAAAACAAACTCAGAGACTCATCCTCTGGGGAACACAAATGTCTTCAACAAAGTTTATATGAGAATCTGGCCAGTACTTTTTATTTCATTGAACAAAGTACTCACCAAAGATAAATATTGACCAGTGCCTCATCTCACTAATCGGGGATAATTTGTTCATCTTGGAGGAAGTTATCTTGCATAACAATGAGCTGTTACTGTGAAAAATAGGCAATTGTCGATTACATTACTGCATTCACGATTGGTTGACATGGTGCATGGATAGATGTTACAGATTTTGATTTAAATTTCAAAGTTTTTACACATTCTCATATAATATCGGTATTATGACATATCAATATGTTTATGTTGGTGCCCATGAGTTAATGTGCTGGGTTTCACTGTATTTGTTTTTTGTCATGATCTAGATAAAATAAATAACAATTTGCAGATCTGGGCTTTAGGACCTTTTTCTCTGTCTTCAGTTCTAAATCAGCTCAAAACCACCTTTGAATTGCTGAAAAATCCAGCCTTGTGTTTCAAAAATGAACAATCAAATCAAGCTAACTCCACAAAGCCAGGCTCAAATATGACACTAGATAAAAAGTAACGGAGTCATCAACTGACCCACATCAGGGCAGCAAATACCAGGCTGCACTGCCACAGATACTCCCTCACTTTTAACACTCCCATGTTAAAGCCAGAGCACTGGCCGGCATGACGTTTGATTTCCACACCTGCTCAGACAGCATCACAGTGAACCCAGACGAAACCCAGCCACTCGTAAGGCAGCAGGCTCTCGTCATCACCTTCAGAAGCAAGGAAACTAGACGTGTCGCTTCCCGTCTAAAACTCACAAAGCTCCAACAACGCACACCTTCCCTCTGGCCCCCCCTCCATTCCCCCTGCTTTCCCTGTGAAAGAAAAAGCAGCCGCGCAGAGCTTTGGAGGAGGTGAAGCTTTATTTTTTTTAAATCAATCAGACAGACAAACTGGTATGAAATGGCAGGGAGATAATGCAATGGTGTGGCATGGTGACCTTTAAACACAGTCTGCTGCTACATCCCAACCAGTGGAAAACCCTGACCTTTGTAAAACCATTACAGAGGCATCTAATCTGAAAGGTGCGGGAGACACACACACAAACACACACATATGTAATTTACACCGGCACACACACACACCATATACAAGCTTGTATTGCATCTGCTTCATGCATATGTACCAATAAAGACACACACACACACACACAGACAGCGTGCACCCATGTAGATGAATATATTTACATCTGCGAATACACATGCATGCATGAATACAATTAGCATAGACAAACAAGGCAGAGACCTGCAATCAAACTGAAACATGCATGCGAGCGTGCGTGCGCACACACACTCACACACAGCAGCCTTCCTGTTGGTTGCAAAGGCCAGATGTGATAATGGCTTCCTGTATGTTAATGCTGTTGGCTGGAACGCCTCTCTCTGCTCCTCAGTATTCTGCTCAGGTGGCGCTCACATCGTTTTGAATTGCAAAATGCCAAAAGTGGAATGACACATTGTTTGTAATGCCATTGGCACTGTGCTTTTAGAGAAAATACAGAAAAAATATCCCGTGGAGTACTTGAATAGATAATTATGTGCGCCACTGTGTGTGTGCATATGCTGAGTGCAGACTGAACAATCTGACCCAGGCAAGTGGAAGACGAGCGGTGATTGTTACTGTAGAGGAGAGAATAAATCAATAAGTATTGATTATTTTCTGTCCATTAGGAATAATTGGTTATGTTTGAGCGAGCGACGTGATGACACATTGACACAAGTGAGCTGGGAGTAAAACATCATCGATTCTGAAGAAAATGCACAATTTGACAGTCGGTTTAGTTGATGCTTCATAACTTGATCATCCACAGCTTCCCTTTATTGGGATCATTCAATACAAGTGGAAAATCATCAAAATCCCCCGCCCCCCACACACACACACTGTTGAGAATAACTAAGGATCTTTTTTCTTGTTCTCCTTAAATTTCTGAACTAAATGAAGAATTATCTTTCTCAGAAGTCATATTTGTGTATTCTTTCAATTTGTATCAAAAAATACAGAATATCTTGCATCTCGTTTTTTTTATTTTGAATGTGCTGGTGAGGAAATTGACTAATGTGCTGAACAGCACTTCTAAAAGTGTTAAATATAAATCGATACATTTCAGGCATTGCATTACATAGACTTCATTAAACTCCCAGAAAAAAAAAAAGTTTTCTTATCAATTTTACTTTCTCTCCACTCTGGAATTTTACTTTGAAAAACAATTTGGAAAGGTTTTGGGCACAGATGTATTCCACTCGATCCAATTTACATAATGTGGGAATATTGTTAATTATTTCCATTGATTGACAAACCAACATCGCATATCTTATTATTTGTTAAATTAATTGAACACACACTGATTTCCCATCAGATAAAAATGAAGATAAACATGTAAGAAAAAGGGGAATTACAATCACCATAATGGTGATGTCATATCCATATGGGGGTATAATGTTACAATAAAGCAAGTCATGCATGGCATACTTACTCATTATTACTCATTATATATTACCCATGCCAAGTATACCACATCATGTGCAGCATATCTTCAATGTACATGTTTTTATTTATTTGTTGTTTAATTTGCTTTTCTTTTCTTTTTCTTTTCCTTCTCGATCTCTTCCATTTTTTTTTTCTTTGAAGTCATGGGGTGGGGTGATAACAGAGTGGAGGATTATTAAGAAAATGCCTCTATGATGGGATTGATGTTGGGCTACATGTTGGTATGTGGCTATGTGATATGCTGCTGCGCCCTCACAGTGTATATATTTACAGAATATAGAAAAACTAATAAATATTGGATCATAAAACCAAACAAAAAAATCCTTTTTTTAATTTTAATTTTTTTATTGAGGGGATAAATGAAGAAGTGAATGAATGAATGGCTCATGCAAAAAAATTTCAATGTTTGCTGTGGAGTGAAAGAATGGTGTGTGAGGCAGCAGTTGTGGCGATGAACACAGAGGGAAAAGCAGCCTGTGTGAAGGCCAGGGTGCATTCTACAGGGGACCGACTGAAACGTGACACACAGCATGGCTTGTGCAACAGTGACATCTTTTGGTTCGTTCTCTGCTGGTGGAGCCGAGGCTGTCTGTCGGTGCAGCCTGCCGGCCAGCCGCACCACACTGAATAGAGATTATGATCACATTATGCAAATGACTGTTCCATCTGTACAGAGCTCCCTCATGTTAGCCTGCTCTCTCTTTGTGTTCTGACTTCTTTGAGTCCTCGAGGCTACAGAGAGTGTGACTGTGCAGCCATGTGTTGACAAGGCTGAAGGTGATAGGAATCCTTGCTCTGACAAATACACAGGAATACATTACATTGTTTCGGGTGCAGTGTGCTGGCTGACCATGAAATGAGCTTTCAGAGGTGAGCTGAAGCAGCCAGCAAGTAAAAGCCTGGAATTGGAAATGTTCACAGGTTGAGACTTACCATTTTGTAGGTTTTGGTTGCACCTTGACACACATACGCTGGTACATTTTGGATCAGGTTTTTCAGTAATGGATTTCAGCTGCTGTTAGTTGATTGGGTCTGACTTAGTTCCAATGAAGAGAAATATTAAAGTGGCCACATTATGCTCATTTTCGAGTTAATATTTTTGTCTTAGGTTTATACTAGAATACGTTTACAGGCTTCAATGTTCAAAAAACACATTATCTTTCCCATACTGTCCATTGCAGAAGCAACCTTCACCCTCTGTTGAATACACTCTCTTTTAGCTCCTGTCTCTTTAAGGCCCTCCTCTCGAAAAGCCCAGTCTGCTCTGATTGGTCAGCTGGCCATGAACACAAAAAAAGCCTTTTAGATACCACTACCAAAACTCTTCCCGGTCAGGGGTGTGTGCCAAACTACAGCTCTGCCCAAGGCCATGCCAGACCAGCCGTAAGGCGTGCATTATGCAAAGTGTGCTATAGTGATGTAACAAAGTCACAGAAGTAAAGGCTAAACTACTGATGAGGCGTTTCAGGCACTTCAGGGGCAGTGTTTTCTGTGAGAGTAAGGAGCTCCCTTTGCTATGGACTTTGGTCTTTATAACTTAGCAGACCTTGTAGCCTACATGCACAAAAATGTAACACACTAAAGGTAATGAAAACCCCCAAAATGCATAATATGGCCTCTTTAATGCTATAGTATTACATTGCTATTTTGGTGTGCTTCTAACTTTGTGTCAACAGTTTATATTTGTTGCCTTTCTGTTTCAAAATAACGCTGCCCCTGTAGACAAAGCCGGGCCCATAAAGAAATGGTTCTCCCAGTGTGCTGTGGAAGGTTCTTGACTGGGAGGAACTGGGACGCCTACTGAGAGCCAGGACTTATCACCCAACACAAGTGTTGGACCTCATTAAGGTAGCTTTCACAACTGTAGCTCTGTTCAGTTGGTACAGACCGTTGACATAAATAAAGATGGATGACGCGTCTCCACTTCCTCCCGCTGTACAAAAATTAAGCCAAAATATTTCGGGATACGAGCTGCCATCTTGCACTGGTGACGTAATTTGGAGCCAGAGTAGTAGTGCAGTAGTGATTGGGCGGTGGAGCCGCGGTATCGAGTTCCCGCCCATACATCGACTCAGTCGCGAGCAGGGCTCAGCTGTCAATCATGACGTTTCACCAACTTTTTATAGCATCAAATAACTGTTAACTGTTGAACATAAGTGTGATAAGAACTACCTACATTCATTTGATGTGTTTTTTGTAGTTTATGTAGTTTTTAAATTAAACCGTGTACCATCAGCCAATGTGGAGTGGGAGAGGTTTATGACCTATACTGCAGCCAGTCACCAGGGGGCGATTGACATGTTTTCGCTTCACTTTTGCGGAGCTCTCATGTCGTCCATCTTTATATACAGTCAATGGTACAAATTAAAGAAAAAACTGAAACAAGATACATTTCTGCTCTTTAGTCTTATTATAAATTAACCAAGAAGTGTAAACATGAGGACACATGGACTTACAGGTTTCATTGTACAGCTTTGGTGATGTTATCCTGAATCATTATAAGGGCAGGAACAAATTCTTGCTGACTGACTCAGTTATTTGTAACTGAGTTAGCTTGATTTGATTGTTGATGGTTGACACAGGTTTGGATTTTTCAGCTCTTCAAAACTGAGTTAAAGTTAATCTGCAGCTTGTTGTCAGAACAACAGCTCCTCCTTGGATTTAAGGGCCAAAGCGGCATGAGAACAGCTTGACAGTTAACTGGATCATGACCTGGAAGTTTTTATGTTGACTTATTTATATAGCCATTTTCAGATACAAACTAGAGGAGTGCACACAGAAGAGTGCAGGGGCTGTTTTACAGAAATTTACCATCTTAAGCCTATGGAAGGGTATACCAATTTGGTATTACAGAAGCAGATTCTAAGAAACTTCACAAATCTTATTTTAGGTTAGGTAATCCTAAATAACCATTCTAACATCGCTTGTCAACTTTTATATCTGTTCCCTAGCAACTGATGCTCCTTTTCTCATCTCTCCAAGCTGATCAACTTTGTAAGTGTTGGCTTTTCTCATTGAAACATATTGAAATATGACAGGCACTTAACTTCAAGAGACATGAGAAAGAGGTGTTTGTAGAGAATTCTGACTAAATTTACAACAACACTAACTGTGGAGAAAAGATTTTTTTTAAATGAAGGACATTTATCAGTTGCACAGCAGCTCATCTAACTACAGAATCATGTCCTGGGAAAAGCATCACAAATAATGAAACTGTCAGAAGAGTGAATGATGAATGAGAGGATGTTTTGCTGCCTTTTCAGCTTTACTAGTTAAAGTTGACCAGCTATAGACTGGACAAATAAATCATTTAATTCACTGTGGCACTTAAAAGGCTACCAGCAGCTACTGGCAACAGGCTTTATAAGCCTTTATGAGGATTCCATTAGAAACTGTACATTAAAACAATTGTAAGATCTATGCTGAAGTTCTAATTTTTTCACATTACGTCCCCTCTAGTTCGAATTACGAGCACTCTTTCTGCTTTGGAAAGCAGTTTTTGAAGTAACTTTTGCGTCAACAGTCGACTGCAGCAGCAGAACAGTTTGAAGGCTTCTCTTCTCCCTCTCGGGGCATGAAAAGTGACCTGCGTGGCATTCTTAGACGCAACACAGAGATTTTCTCTTCTTTGTTTCACGTGAATCATTTTTCCCAGACTGATTTTTTTTCCGTTGAAGGCAATGTCACAATACGGAACATCTCCAACATGGTTTTATTTCTGTTGGCCCAAGTCATGTCCTCTGTGTACATTCATGAGATGAATCGTGTATGGCAAGCCATTATAACATTTATTGACTAAATCTGACTCTCTGGAATTAGGTTTTAAGATATAACCTCATTTTGACTAGTCGTAATTTTTATTCAAGATATCTATAACGTTATTCTGACAGCAATGATGTCACTGAAAATGACACAAGACTCGTCACACATCTTAAATGACAATATCTCTAATTCTGTTTTGACTATCCCAAATAATAGTTGCAGATATCTCAAACGTCATTATGACAAGTCCAAATTGTTGTGCATGACGTTCCACGTGGAAGGCTTCCCATTGGATATTAGCAAAACAGATTTGAACAGCATGTGAACAGTGTTAGCAATGGCAGGTGCTGATTTAGATTAGATAGTTAGAAAATGCCACGAAATAAAACAAGCTTATCAACAAGAGCCGCTGACTGAAATCAATTACAGGATGCAAGGGAATAGCTTGCAATAAAAACGTGTGTCTGTTTTTCACTTTCCTTCTGATTGTCTGGATAAGTTACTGCAGCATGGTGCTGCTGTTGCGCTGTGCTGCTCACTTGTCTACCTGTCCACTGTCAGTGGAATCTTTTCCTCTTATATCAATTCTAAATTAGTTTTGCATTGTGCGAGAAAATGGACATGGGGGAGTGAGATAGTGAGAAAAAGTGTCAATTGCGTGACAGCTGGCAGCACTGGTATGGACAATAGAGCTGCTAAATTTAGTTAACATTAACTATCCATGCTAACAACCCCAGCTTCATCTTGTTTGAAAGCAAGCTGCTCCCGCCTACAACTTCTGACATCATTATAGATGACTGCAACGTCATTTTGACTAGTAAAAACTCTAATTCAAGATATCAGTAATTACATTTTGACTAGGCAGAATATAGGTGAGATGTATCCAATTCGAGATATCTCTATTCGTAACTCATTTCAATATATCTACAACTTGATATTAGATATCTACAATTAATAAGATATCTACACTGTGATTTTCACTAGTTAAAACTTGATTTCAGATATCTAAAATGAACAATAAAGATATCTTAAATTAAGTGAAATTAAAGATATCTTGAACTGGCATTATGACTGGGCAGAAATCAATTGAAGATATCTGAAACTGGAATTGCACCTAGTCATAATAACTGTAGGTATCTGTAATGACAAACCCCACACACATTTAATGGTAAAAGTGACGTAATTTGTCCGAGGAAGAATGACGTTGTGGGTGTCTGAATTGTTCTTTTTGACTAGGAAGAACTGACTTACGGATATCTGCCATACATATCCAGTCCAGCTTTGAAATGTTAAAATGGTTGTGCCATAAAGAGTGAAGGGAGTGATTTTCCTTTTGCTCTGATCCTTCCGCATCTGCGCTCTCAAGATTTCAGCGTCAAGAGTAAATATCGTACCGGAAATACATTGATTTTCCACTAAAATAAAAGCCACTGGAAAACACTGAATATTAAATCAGGAGCCAAATGGAAGACCAAAGTCATGGCAACACACACTCTCACACACATGATCTATTTAAAGTATTTAAAATGGGATGCAACAATCGGATATAATAGATAGGTATCGTGACAAGACCAAACGTATTAAGCAGATCAGGTACTGGCTAGATGTGACACTCAAACCACATTAAATATGTTGTCTTTGTTGAATTCATCACAAAATCAAGCATTTCCTCTATCAGTTACATTCATTCAGTCATAGCACGCCATCAACTCGGGTTTCAGTGCCACAGCATCCTATGGCCTTATGTTATCTTACAGAATGATTCCACACAGTAAGTTGTGCAGACTCAACTTTTGATGAAAACAGAGGACTGACATCAGATCAGTGCTTGCACATACAAGAGTTGAAATAGATGCTGTGAAAACAATATTAAAGACAAATATTGTGTCTGTTACTTCCTAGATTAACCTGTAAACACACGCTATAACATTCCAACAGGTTTTTCATTCATAGATTTAGAATAGTGCATTGTTGACCTGACTTTTTTTGTGTTAAACATGATTATAAGACTTTCTACTTGGCTCAGAAAATACATAAAATGGTTTCCAGTCAAAAAAAGTCTCATATACTGTACCTCATGTTTAATGTTAGATGCAATAATGAATTCAGATTGAAAAATGTTTTTTTCCTGCATACAAAATGTTCAAAATCATCTACTGCAACTTTTTCACTGGAAAACGATTTATTCAGCGACCGATGTGATCCGAATATCCTGGAAAACAACAACTTGTCCTGGAGAGGGTTTTTTTAAATGTCAAAATGATGGTCAGGATGTAGTGGCATGTACTGGAAAAATGCAGCCTTGAAGAGTCACAAATCACACCCACCATTAGAGCTGGTTTGAACAAACTTTTTTTATGCTTATCGCTTTCCCAGCAGACAGTTTCGTCTTTAACTACAAAGGGTGTAGGCTATGATTTATAAAATCTCTCTGTACTGAATCCTCTGTTAAGTCACTGAGCAGACTTTCTGCATGATTGAACCCCTTTGCAAAGGTTTACAATAAACTAATAGAAAGTTGTTTTGACAATCTTTATTTTCAGATTTCCACCACAGCATTAACTAAAAACAAACATTACAAGCTTTCCAAATCACCCGCGAAGCAGTCGTAACTGAATTTCCAACTGTGTTCAAACGTTTAAACAAGATCAAAAGTAGCATTAAATATTTTAACTTCATTCTGAACAATAAATGTGCAGCCTGTTTTGTCCTCCCCACTATGTTGCTGGCAATAATGGAAAAATAAATCCTGTCAAATAATTACTTGTGAATGTTGAGTCCCCCAAGACGCGCGCATTTTATTTTGAAAACTGCTAGAGGAAGTGATGTTGTCGTTGACTCGCGGTTTCGCTCCGCTGCTCTGAAGTTGCGGTGGAAGTTAACCTCTCAGGTCTTGCTGATGATCCCAGTTCATTTAGAAAGTTTGAGAGAGAGAGATGAGCGGACAGACCGTCCCCGCGGACTTCTCAGGACACATGTTGGACCTGGACGAGGACGAAGACCTGGAGGTTTTCAGTAAGGTAAAGATAAACTGCCTGAAAACAAGGCGGACTCTCGAACTTCACAGCCCCATTGCCTTTCTTGCTACGTGGATTCGACCCTGGCACCAACATACCCGCTTTAACTTGAACCGGTAGAAGAATATAAAGCTAGCTGGAAAGTTTTCTCCACACTGTAGTAACACTCTGTGGTGCTCGGCGTGACCACAAACTGGTCACGTACAGAAGGAAGAAAATTCCTGGATCAGCTGATGAGCCTTGACCTTAGGACCCGACTGTCCTACAGCATGTAAGGCTTTCATGGGAAGACCACCGCCAAACTCCGTGCAGTTTTTGAGGAACACGATCTTTATTTGGTTTGCTAGAAAACCTTACACCACATGTAAAAGTGTCTAAGAGCTTTCACTAACCTACAAGACCCCCCTTTTCAATTCGGGTTAGCTCCAGAAACTATTACCAACACTCAGTCCAGTGAATTTTTAACTCTTAGCACCGACTTGAATGAACAATTACAGGTTAAAATGGGTGTTGAATTAATGGTTATTAGTGGATTATGTAGACGACGAATCCAAGTATCCCCCCAGAAGATTGCCCAGACTTATGTTTTGTGGGTCATGTACTGTGCTCCTAACCAAGACCACATGATATTGTGACAATTCTATATGCAGTTTGGTGTGACATTCTCTGCATGCAAGCAATTTGCACCTATATTGTATATCAAATTATTTTTTCTTACTGTGAGTTAGTATTTATTAATTCTATTCTATAATCACTTGCCACATTATACCTGTCTACATGTGGAGTACTTGTTGGATTAGGGTGAAAATGGCTTCATTCTGTGTTTAGTGTTTTGTGTGTTTGTGCTGACCTTGATTTAGGTCAAAATGTGAGCAAAGGGAGGTCTCAAACAAATCTGGAATAGAACTGCAGCTTCAGTCTACTTTGTCACAAATCAAGTCAGACTCCATAATCAGGTAGAGGCCACAGTCCTTATACACTGTAGACTGTGCACTAAAGTGGTCACAGGCCTACTAGGTACACCTACAACATGAATTATATGTTTCTGCACTGAGGTCATAGTAACCCTAACCACTAACCACAACCAACACATAATATTTTTTTTATTTTTTTTTATTTAGTTTCTTTGTGGTAGTTTTCATTTTTTTAAGACACGGATACAAAGATCAGTCTTTTTTTTTAGATTTTAAGAATTGATATTAGAAACTTGCAATTAATCAGAAAACCAACTGGGAAAGCTGTCTCTGAAAAAAAAAAAGAAGCTACATTAGGTTGCCGGAGGGGCGATTGATGTCCGTGAGGTCTTAATTTGAAGTGTATCCAGTTCAAATATGTCGTGGATGTCGTCGAAGTTACAGGATGCAAAGCCGAATCCCTTCATTCAGTTACAGACTACAGTTGTTTTTAGCTGTGGATACATTTGGCTCAGGTGGTGTAACGTGTTTTAAATGTAACATACTCTATCTGCAGCGTAGAAGCCATATAGAGCCGTCATGACTTTTCCACCAGCTTGGGCCCTCATTTATAAACGCTGTGTACACACAAATAACATAATGAAGTAATCTGTGGGATTTATATAAAAAATTTAAAAAAAAACTGATGGGAGGATGTGTGGTCCTCCACGAAAACTATGACCCATGCGTGCGTACATAAACTGGGGAAACTTCGACTCTGATGGCAGAAGGATGAAACGTGAGACGCTATTGTGTCAAACAAATTGAAATATTACCTCTAACATTTCATATAATATGAAGAGTTAATTTGCAAAAAATGGATATAAGCTGTGCTTAAAAAGAGTAAACAAATGTTTGATTGATATTTCTTGCAGTGCACAATAAATAATATAGACCGTCCTGTGCAGTTAAATCGGGAGTCAACTGGATCTGGAACAATACTTGCATGTTATGTCATTATTTTCATGAATAATATGGTCAACAGTAAGACAAATTATGTTTAAATTGGTGCCCTTTTCAGTGCCTCAGTAGAGCAGATGCAAGTGCATAGTTTCATATTGGCAGTGTTATCAAATGTTCTTGGCGCAGAACTGTCAATGGGATAATGTCATTGTAAATCATGGTAATTTATCAGTACATCTTTCAGTGCACAGCTTATTATTTCTTTGAACTCTTTGGCAACCTCATTGATTGAGTCGATGGCGTCTGTAGGAATGTTTCTTTTGCGTCTATTTGTGTCTTTTCATTGACTTTGTGTGTAATCTGACAGCGTGAATGATTTTATTCGCTTTTGGTGTGAATGCATCATTAGGTTTTCAGGTTGTGAACGCGATATCTCAGGAACACCTTGACGGAAATTCTTCAAATTTGGCACCAACATTCACTTGGACTCAAGGATGAACTGATTAGATTTTGGTAGTCAATGGTCAAGGTCACTGTGACCTCATATCCATCCCATTCTTGTGAACCCAATATCTCAGGAACGCTTTAAGGGAATTTCTTCAACTTTGGCACAAATATCGACTTGGACCCGAGGATAAACTGATTAAATTTAGACAGGTCAAAGGTCAAGGTCTCTGTGACCTATTAAACAATTTTTTTGTCATAACTCAAGAATCCATAGGCTAATTGTGAAAAATTGCAAACAAATATGTAACAGGATCATGAAGATGAATTCATGACATTGTATATCCAAAAGGTCAAAGGTTCAGCTTCATTGTGACATCATAATATTCTGCAAAAACCCTTTTCTGGCCATTATTCAACACTATAATTTAGGAACAGAAGGGTAGATTAGATTGTATAGATCTTCTGTGCTGCCGGGTTGAAGATGTGTGTGAGGCATTCATGTTTCAGAATTTGGAGCTTCTTTGCAGCAACATCCATATTTGAAGCATTGTAGTCCACCACAGGTTCATTGAGCTTCAGGTGATTGTTGTTGCATCATGTGACCAAGCTCTCTATCAGTCGCCACATGCAGACACCTTTTTGGCATTTTTAATGGCCACACTGTGTTCACTAATCAACATCTTTATCCTTGTCTCAACTTCCCTAACAAGAACTTCACAGTATGAAAATTCTTTTTTTTAGCCTTTCTTTTGGCGTTTGCCATGGTGATCTTCTTGCAGTCAGTACGAATGAATAATACTTAGGGGTGTGTCACTGATTATTTAGGCATCTGTCGGCGTCACACGAATCTCACAAAGCTGAGCCACATTTGGAGTTGATTGTGATTTATAAAAGGGGAAACTGGTGCAGGACGTGTGTGCGCAGTGTGTTATAAATCAGAATAGTATTGCGTGTAAGCACATTGTGTGTTTTGTTCATACACAACTTTTTGACCTGAATCCTATGCCTAGTTTTATAAACGAGGCACCATGTCTCATCTGCCACAATTTCCATGACATTGTGGTCATCATTTTGTAGTGTGGAGCAGTGAGACTCTGAGTCGTCTGCTGACCTCAGCAGCCTCTCAGCTGTTGTTACAGAACACAGACCTGCAGGCAGCGCACATAGACTGACATCTTTTGTCAAGCTGTGACGTTTAGCCCACAAACAACAAGGGCTTATGGGGGTTTGTTGCTGAAAAAATAGAAAACATTGAATAAAGAATTATGTTCGATCTTTGTTCAAAAAACTACCCATACCTAGACGTTTGTTGTGAGCCACATGACATACTGTTGAGAAAGGCTCTGTTCTAAGTCTGTATTTTAGTTATTAGGGTAGTGACAAATGTCAATAGAATTTTGAATGAGGTTTATATGCCTCCACGCTGGCGATTGCCGTGGCCAGAGCTATTATGTTTTCGGGCTGTCCGTTGGTCCGTACGTACATACGTATGCACGAATTTCGTCCCATTCTTGTGAACGCGGTATCTCAGGAACACCTTCGCGGAAATGTCTTCAAATTTGGCTCAATCATTTCAGGTTCGCTTGAACCTGTAGACGCCACGGGTGAAACGCGTTGTTTGCTCTTATTAAAATCAAAGTAAAGTCACTTCAGTGTGCGGTGGTTGATTTTCATCTTCGCTCTTTGATTTTGTTGATATTGAGCTTCAGGTGATTGTTGTTGCACCATGTGACGAAGCTCACTATCAGTCACTACATATTAGGGATGTTAATGATTAATGATTAATCATATTAACCGACTGTTTTATGCACCATTTCTCCGGAGCTCTCATATATTCACTCTGGCGCAACAGAAGAAGAAGCAGTCGGTAGGAAATGGTGAGGCAAGAAGAAGGGGGCAAAACATTGTCCAACGTGGGAGCATTACGCTGTAAAAGAGGACAATGCTCAATGTTAATATTGCGACAACAGCTTAAAATACAGCTCCAGTCAAACGTCAGTGAAAAGTCAGTAACTGACGGTTGCAGTGCGGGTTGAAAGTGGACCGTCCTCGCAACAAACTGTCACATCGGTGTTAGCTCGGAGAGGCTGTAATGATGTGTGAGCTTGTGTGAGCAAAGACAATAACTCAGAGGATTTGCTTTATCATGGAAAACATGCCAACATGAACGTGGTGGACGGTCAGGGATTTCCTGAGCTACTGAACTAACGTTACATAATGATTACACGGGTCATGTTTGGACAGACATGAATGTAAACTGCAACTTGACTGGTGCATGGAGGCATACTAATGTGAAGTGATAATTCTAGTCTTACTTCTGGAAAAGAACCTGGTAATCCTGGTTTTTCAGATTCGCGTAGGTAACACTGACTGTGTAAAATCTGATGTCAGTATCACCAAACCAGCCTTCGATCCTCTAAATCGAAGCAAAAGAGTTTCCGGTAGCTCGGGTCCATGCCAATCACACAAGGTGTTGTTATTTATCTTTATATTAAATGCACGATCATTCTAAAGATAAAATATTAGTGCTGTCACTGCTGATCATTGACCTCGTTACTTTTGGTTGCTTGGAACGTTCATCTATACTCTTGGAATCAAAGCTTATTTTCCTGTTGATCTTGCTGCTGTAAATTGCTCTGGGTTAGAGAATAGGGAACAGCAACATTCCTTATTACTAAATGTACAGTCTGTGTGTAAGAGATTTTTTTTACTCAGCATATTCAGCCTCCATCAAGTGCTTACCCCACACACCATCTGGATAGGTTTGCAAATTGATAATGTGCCCACAGGCCCCAAATGGCTTCTAGAGTTAGGAGTCAAAGTTAAACTGGGTGTATGTACAGTATGTATGTATATAGCAGTCACAGTCTTCTAGAAAGATAATCATATGCTCCCTAAAATTTAGAAGTTGTCCAATTATCTCTCTCACAATTAAAGGTTCATTTGAGATGTAACCATTATGCATTTCATATATTCTATGTTGCTACACACCAATACTGTGAGGCTGCACGACTTCAAAATAAGATCATAGTCTCAATTTTGGCCTCTACTTTATCTCATTCTTTGTCACTATTCTGCAGTGTTTGCATTAGTCACGAGATAAAACATAAAGATTTAAAAAAAACCACTCCTACCTTCTCCTTGTTCATAGTGGTGGGCGATCTGGCCAAAAAATAATATCATGATCCATTTAATTTAAATCACCATCAGCCATCTAAATTACAATCTCTTTTCTCAATTTTGGAAAACCCTGTAGACTGTAGCCGACCTTGAAACAACCTATGAATTTCTCTATTTACACCATTAAAACACAATATTGCATTCAATACAGTTCTTGTTTGCACAAGCTCGTCACCCGCCATGCTACTAGCTATAACGTACATTAGTGTTTATAATATGTCACCCAAAGAAGAGCTGCGTGAAGTAATTGGTCCAATCAGCATAACCATCTCGTTGGCGACATCACTCCATTGGTTTGTTCACATAGAGCTGATCTGCAAGTCAATGAGCTTATATGATGTTTGGAAATAGAAGTAAGAGGGCGTGCTGATATGAACAATAACAGCATGCACTGTTCCAAAACTTGTGCGTTTTGTTAGTGTGATGACAGCTTCTAGCTGAATGCCACAATCTCTACGATTCACCTAAAAAGTAGATTGTAGATGCCTTCACAATTGATCAGGATCTAAAATCATCAGATTGCCCACCCCTCACATTAAGTACGGTTGTCAAATGGGTAACGGCCTTGAAACTACTGACCTTCTTGTTAAAACAGATGTTTTGACGGTTGGATTTGGCTGCTAAATCCACTCCGCTAGTAGCCTGCACACTGCAGCTAAAACACTCGCATTCGAGGCAAATCTCCAAACATAAAATCCATCCATCTCCCTGCAACATTTTTCTCCTTTGGAAGGCTGAGCAGTGATCTGGATGAAGCACTGCAGCCAGGAATAAAACACTTTTCATGGCCAGTTCTCCGTGACATTGCTACACGCTCCACACTTGTCTCCATTGTTTTCCTGGGAACTGTGGGAAGAAGCAGACCATGGGGGGGCGGGGGCTTATGCAATGTTTTCAGCTCGACAAGTATTGGTTATCCTGTTTCCAGGTGGAAATTCTTACTCGCTCGTAAGCTGAGGCCATCTTGTGGTGAGAGGGGTAGAGGAACCGCAGTAGTAAGCAACTTCAGATTTTAACAGCTTTTATTTTACAGCTCCAAGTTTATTTAAAAAAAAAAAAACACATTAAAAATGCATTTTTTACGATATGAGAAAAAAAGTGTGACCTAGTAAGTGTAAATTCATTGCCTTTCAGATAAATGGGATATACAGTAAATATTTCACGTTATTCCTAGTAGCCTACCTTCCATCTGTTAGAACATGACTTATTGTTCTTGGCAGGTTGTAGGGCTGCAATTGAAATTCAAAGCTCAAACTTTGAACACCACAGCTACAGTGACTGCAGCCAAAAGGTTTTAGAACTCCAGCAGAGATCACTATGATGGTGTTTCACCATGATTGATGAGGTGAAGCCCATTTGTGACTGTAAGGAAAGTCACTTGATTACACAAATTGCTTTAACAGATCCAAACACAAAGTTGACACAGGGTACCAATCTGATAACAGTGCTCTCTTCTCTTAAACTTGTAAGCCTGTCTTCTATTTGGATAGAGGGTTTATGGAATTGTGCCATTACAACGCATCACCATCGGAACAACAGACTGGTGTTAAGCATGCTCACAGAGAGAGAGACAGGCTCCCTTCAAAGACATTCATGGTGTTGCACTCTGTTATTCACATGAAAAGTGACGGAACTTGTCGAACTTGTGTTTGTTGCGAACAAGTGGGCTAACAGTGACATCGTCTCATTGGTGCAGAACACATCCCTGGCAGATGAAAGTCCCATGCCCAACTCTCCCAGCTCCATGGTCAACCAGTACAGACTGGAGGAGGATGACGAGGAGCAGCAGGATGCCAACATCAAAGACCTCTTCATCGCCGTTGATAACCCAGAGAGCCATGTCACTGCCATCGAAACCTTCATCATGTACAGAGTTGTGACCAAGGTGAGGAGGTCTTACTGTACATATGTCTACATGCAGCTCGTAAAATGACCATGTTTATTAAACATCACACAGTGCAAACTAGCCAAAATTTCTCAAAGTGATGCATATTTGATTCTTCTTTCAGGAGAAAAGTCATTTTATCGACTTGCCTAAACAAGCAATAGACAACTATTTTGCTTTAACTTTTCATTATGAAGTAAATATATTTTGTACTGTGTAATGGCGAAAGAAAAATGATACCATCCACGTTTAGATTGGTTCCCTGTAATCCTGTACGCTTCCACTGTGCTATTCATGCTGCCACCGGGTTACGGAAAAATGAAGGTTCGATTTACGGCACAAATGAAGCGCCTCAGCCATTTTGGAACCTAAACAGGAAGAGGCATTTTTTCCCTGGTCACTGTCCCCAGGTAAAATTGGTACAAATGAAATAGCTGTGAAATTCTACCCTGCAAAATTAAAAGAAACCTGCTGATGGAGAAGGCGAAGAAGGGGGTCGGGGGGGGGGTCTATTTCTACTTGAACTTAGGGAATTATTCCTGTCTCTGCTGATATTTGGGAGAGCTGCAGAGCAGTCCTAACCTGTTGGAGCTACAGAAGATCAGGGTCAGGAAGGAACTTTCCTTGGGTGGAGAGATATTTTTTCATTAATGCTTAATGACAACGATCTTATTAAAAGATGCCACACTGGCAAGAATTGTGACTGCAGTGTGATGATGATCAGTCTGTCAACAAGTAGAACACATGCTGTCTATCGTTACGCTGTCTATCCTCGCAACAAAACTTTTGGCAACAAGGAAGTTGCAGCTTAACAGCAGTTCTGTCACAAACAACAATTAAATCAAACTTTGATCAGCCCTAGATATCGTGCAGATTAATTTGATTACCCACCATCTGTGTGAAAACCTGTGGAAAAACAATGCTACACAACCTATTATAGGTTGCTCTTTTTATGTATACACTCATTCCATACTGGCAAGTTAGTTGTGCATAATCATTCTGTAAATATGGCCTCAGGGGTCTGTGTATCATTTGGGCAAGACAGTGTCTTGGTACTGATTTGTAGCTTCTCCCTCTAGACCACGCGGAGCGAGTTCGACTCCTGTGAGTACGCGGTACGCCGGCGCTACCAGGATTTTGTGTGGCTCCGAAGCAGACTGGAAGAAAACCACCCGACACTCATCATAAATGTATGTATCAGAATGCAACATCATGCTGCTGCACTTGTCCACTTGGACCATACAAGTTTCATCCCATCAACCACAAGTCACACATGCTTAAAGCCCTTTTCAGGTAGGACGCGGTGTGCGATGGTGCGCGGACCTTTCCCCATTCATTGTGTATGTGTTTTCATGGCGCAAGAGCGGGCCTGAGCCGCGCAGAGCTGAGCGCAGAGCTGAGCGCAGCGCCGTCCTTGCGCGCTGTACGGAAGTTCAACCAGATTCAACTTGGGCGCAGCACTCTGTGACGACGCCTCAGCGCGTCCAATAGGAGGGAATCTGGCAGATCACAACAAACTTCTTCCTGCCTTCCGTTTCGGTCGCCTAACAACTGGCGGCCAAGATGGGCGTGATTTGTGCGCTGTGCCATGGTCTGAAAGGGGCGCGCCATACCCAGCCATACCCAGTGGCGAGCGCAGAAAACACAGCATCCTATCTGAAAAGGGCTTAACATTACTGCTAACCATTTTCCAAAACAAGGCTTTAAAGCGAGGTGCTGTCCTGACTAACTGCCTCAGGAGCACAGCAACCACACGCAGTCCAGCTATAGGTTTCGACCTGGTGTTGACATCTGCACAGTGTGAACAACAGCTTAATGTGTAGGTGTGTGAGGAGTATACTGTACAGGGCAGTTGAAAAAAAAAGTCCTGCAGAAAATGAAGCAAATTAGACCATTTCTAACAACTTGTAGTACAGGTACTGTTACAAATATTTTGTGACGTATACAGTACAGACAATAGTTTTGCGTTACACTCTTAACATGTGATTTACATTCAGTCACAGTAGAGATAATCAACAGGCTTATTACTAGTCACTTTAATGGCAGAGGAGTACTGTGGTTCTCTCACACTAGTAAAGTACTTGTGTTACAAGCCAAAGATACAGAAGAGAGATAAATGAAAATACAGGTTTTTGTCACCCTTTCCCTGAAATGCTATTTTAAATTTAATTAGATTTACTTTAAACATTTTTGACCCGCAAAGCACTCACTCGAAGAGCACCAGAGACGTCAACCAATTTTATATTGTTAGAAAACACAATATAAATGTAATCTTCTATTGATTGTCCAAATCCACCTTGCACAAGTACAAGGCCTGACATAGTTTCACGCTTTGTCTTTAGCCGCTGCCGGAGAAGTTTGTGATGAAAGGCATGGTGGAGCGCTTCAACGATGACTTCATCGAGACCAGAAGGAAAGCTCTGCACCGCTTCCTCAACAAGATCTCTGAGCATCCCATATTATCCTACAGCCAGCACTTCAAAGTGTTCCTCACCGCACAGGTGTCACACACACACACACACACACACACACACACACACACACACACACACACTGTTACAGGCATCATGGTTTTGGTCAAAAATTTTGGAAAAATCCAGTTGTTTGTCAGGCATTTCGACCAACATAAACATTAAGTAGCTGTATCAACAGTGATGCACAGATGATTAAAGCCCTGGTGGGTGCCTCTGGCAGGAGTTGTTGTCTCACAGGAGACAGGGTCCAGGCTTCCTGAGCAGGATGGGGGAGACGGTGAGGGCGGTAGCCAACTCTGTACGAGGCCTGAGGAGCCGGCCGGAGGAGTTCACTCTGATGCAGGACTATGTGGAGGATTTCAGTAACAAGATCAGCTCTGTGGACAAAGTCACCCAGAGGATCATCAAGGAACAGAGAGGTACTCTTGCAGGCACAGTGAAGTCATCTACAGAAATAATGGTCTGTAAATATTCATCAAAACTGAGGGCTTCACCTCACCATTCATCCAGCCTTTCTGTTTGGGAAAAGATTTTATTGTGTTTGTGGTCTCCACATCATCAACACATTTGCTGATGTATGATGTCAATGAAGATGTGTATTGTTTAAGATTTATGTGATTCTCTTGGGTGGCAGCATCTCTGAACATTTGCCAGTCTTTGCACTCAAAACAGTCGTGTAGAGCTGCTGTAGCTTCATCTGTCAACACTTTAAACGTTTTTACTATTGGTTTGATCATTTTTATCAGCTGGGAGTAAGTTGGCAGCGGAAGCAGGGATGGGGGAGGGCCTTGTAGCTGCTAGGAATATTTGTATAAACATGGTCCAGGGTGTTCTTCCCCTGGTGGGGATGTGAACATGCTGGTGGAATTTAGGTAAAACAGTGTTTAGGTCAGTTTGACTAAAATCACCAGCTACAATAAAGATTAAATCCGGTTGTCATGTGACTGCTGATGACCTCATACAATTCCTGTAATGCATTTTTTTTTTTTAATTTACATCCAGATGAATGTAAATGGCAACAAGAAAAACACTGGTGAATTCTCTGGGCAGATAATATGGCTGACATCTTAACATTAAAAACCTGATATCTGGTAAACACTGTCCATCCACCTTGGCTGCATTTGAGCACCAAGTATCATTGATGTAAACACAGAGTCTGCCTCCTCAGCTCTGAACACTGTCCGCCCATCCAGTGCAATAGCTTGATCTGGGATGTAGCCATGTCTCTATAAAGATGTGGGCACAGCAATCTGATTTCTCATTGCTGAATAAGCCTGATTGTATTTTCCTTAGCCAGAAGTAGGCTGAGTAAAGGGACAGCCTTCGGTCCAGGCTTGGTTAGCTTAGCTCTGATCCAACCATCCATCTGAAATTATTATTGCTCCATATTTTTGTGTCTCCATAAATGATGGTATTTTCTCAGCATTGCCTTATTTCTTGGTGTCCCATTTGCATCTTTTTCCTGTCTAACAGTAGTGTAGGAGTGTGATGGTAAATCAGTGGAGTCAGATTTGATTGATGGTGAGCAAACAACTGTCACCAGGTTTTGGTTGAAATATTGCTAAACTCTGCTGTGTGACAAAACACAGAGGTCTCGCGAAATAACTAAAATTGTTGGAAAAGAATATATTGTTAATGTAGGATGCCATTACACATAGGAACAAGAAGATTCAGAGCTATTATATATATATAAAAAAAAAAGTAGATCACACATTAGTTCCATTTTAGCTTCTTTCCATTTTGTCACTGAACCAGCTGAACTGACTGAACTGTACCAACTTATAGGATTTAATTTATTCTTTACTTACAAGGCAATACATGGTCAGGCCCCTCTGACCTTAAAGGATGAAACATGGGGATACTGGATGAACAAATCACAAGTGGTTCATTGTAACCGTTGCATCCATCCGTTTTATGTTTAAAAGTGTTCTCTTTACTTCCAGAGTATCTGGATGAGCTGAAGCAGTACAGCCCCACCTACACTGAGTGGGCGGGGTCAGAGGAGGAGCTAGCAGAGCCTTTGAAGGGTGTGGCCAGCTGTGTGGAGCAGTGTAGTAAGGAAACCGAAGACCACATCCACCATCTGTCTGAAACCCTTGTCCCTGCCCTGCATGAGTACGTCCTCTGTGCTGAGACTGTGAAGGTGAACCCAGACCACACTGCTCACACCTGAACCTCGCAGCAGAAGACTTTTCTGCTGGTCCACATGTTAAGCTGAGGCCTGTTCCGGAAAGCAGGTTTAATCCACCCTGAACGTGTTCATTCTGGGTGTTTCTCAAAGTCAAAGATCCTTCCTTGGAAGCCAGGTCCAGGCAAAGGTCCTTCCTAGCATTCCAAGAAAACACAATGGAACAAGCTAGCGAGTAGAAGTCATTGTGCCATTCTTCTTCTTCTTCTTCTGATGTTTTATTGGCAAACAGCTTTTAGGTGCATTACCACCACCTTCTGAACTGGAGTGTGGATCAGAATGGGTCTTATACCTATACTAGCCTATATTCTTCTGCTAAGTCTAGTCTTTTCCAAAAGTGTAAATATAGCTCTATACCCCACATGCCCTGAGTTCAATTAATTATTTTATTTCACATTTAATGTTATCTTTACTTCAGGGAACTTCAGGCATTTCAAGGACACATAAGCGGCATCCTTGAAAATTCTCTGTGGGGAGGACTCTGTCCTTTGTAGAATTCGGAGGACCCTGGACATTGGAACAGTCCTTCGGTGGTATTTGATGATGTAGAATCCTTCCGATTCAGCCGTTTGAGGATCTTCCCTTGACCTTAAGAAACACCCTTTAAGTTAAAGGCATATGTGACTAATGGAAAAACGCCATCATTAATGGTGCTTCGGTACTATGATTCACCACAGCGATTGGTAAATAAAGAGCAGAGTCTCCATTTGAATACAGTTGGAATATTAATGCATGCTGATGCGGATTTTTTGCATTTATGCATCTTGAAAAAGCAGTGAAAGAACCTGAGTTTGAGAGAAAAACACTATTGCATTTTATTCAGCGTAGTCCATTTATTGATCATTTACCAGACATGAATTTCCTTAATGGACGATAAAGTGCTGGAATCTTATAGTATATTACACTTTACTTTTAAATATATTTATTCAGCTGTAACATAAATGTCCCAGAAACGGAAAATGAAAACATGGATCAAACGCATGATTGTAATGTCACAGTCCAAACCAATAATTTAGATTTCTATTTTACTTTTAGAAATCTTGAGATGTTTCACTGAAATGCTTTAATCCAGTATTTTTCAGCTGCACAGCAATCGTTTTTTAGAAATGTTCATAATCTCCAATTTTATCAATACACTATGATAATGTTGATAGGAATCACTAGAACCAATCATATCATGAGAAATGAGTATTCATTGATTAGTGTGTCTAAAGCTTTGCACAGATATTTGATCCTGATGACTGATCATAAAAGTAGTCATGTTATAGTCTTTGGGTGACAAACTAACATCCAACTGGGATTTCAATGTTCTTCTCCCAAATGTTCTTTGAGTGCTCATCGATCAGTCCTTCTGGGAAAGCAAGTTTTATTAGTGAGTATTTAATAGAAGTTTTATGTAGTAAAAGTATTTGTAAGTAACTCTTTGCTGGTCTTGTTCCAGGCTGTGATGAAACGGAGAGACAACATCCAGGCTGAGTTTGAAGCCAAGAATGAGGCCCTGGCATCGCGAAAAGCTGACCAAGAAGCAGTGAGTGCACTTTAACATGCACACACACTGATAGAAAATCACACACACACACACACTCCCCTCCTCCATCCCTGCGTTACTCTAAGCCAGCCGATGTGTTTGTGTGTCCTCCAATCATCTTCCCAGAGATTAGCTTTAATAAAGTGAAGCATGGAGAGGGGCCTCTCCCACAGGGCCACCCTCAGCTCATATTGGGGAGAAGAAAAAAAACAGGCCTCCTGGAAGGATTATCTAGATACCCAGGCTTGTCAGCTGGAAGTCAGTCCATAGCTCAGTGGGAGTAAGAGCTGTCAATATTATTTCACACTGTAAGCCCAGCAGCTAATCGCGGCGTAATGAAAATTCCCATATCCTCTTTAGATGACGACTCGCTTCAAAATGTCAAGAGACAAAGGACAAAGAAGGAAGTTCAGAAAGAAAAGGACAGAGCTATTTTTAGTCACTTTAACTTGGGGTTTTTGCATCAGTGTGCTGTTGTGTGCGTGTGTGTGTCTGTGTCTGTGTGTGTGTGTGTGTGAACGCAGCAGCTTTAATTCAGTCATATCAGTCTGCTCGTGCCTTGAACAGATCTGCACTAATGAGAAGGGAAATGTCAGAAAGATGCCTTTGTTACTGTTCCCAGCAGGGAAATGATGTGGCCACATGCCGAGCTGAATGAGAGCCCAGGAAACGCACCAGCTTTCATTCAGCTTTTATCTCAAGAACGTGCCTTTGATTTCATTAATTTATTTGTTATCTGGAAAAAAAAGTTGATGTGTAAGAAGCTGTCATTTGAGGAACCAGGAGGGCCACCAGTGTTACTGCATAAATAACTGTATTTTCTCCCTAACAGGGTTCAGGTAACAGGTTAATTGAAACGGTTTTAACCCCTTGACCCCGATAGGTTTCTTTGTTGTTACCACACGTTCTACACTCTGGAGAAGACAGTACCTACCTGGATTTCAGCTTAGATATACTTGTACATACCAAGGTGCCACATTGACTGCTTCGGCTCATTCTTGATACATTAAGGTGTCCGCCATATTGAAAAGGTCAAGACTGCCAAGAGAACAAATACAAGTAAATGGGGGAGCTGCTGTTTTTATGGATAGACAGCATTATGACATTTTCTCAACCGAATCCAATGAGTTTTTATATTCAAGGGTTTATGATGGTGACATTTGATGGCAACTTAAAATACTTTTGGTAGTTACCAAAAACATGTTGAGGTTCAACACCTAGATCTACCCACTCACAGTATATAAGATAAGATAAGATAATCCTTTTTTAGTCCCACAATGGGGAAATTTACAGTGTTACAGTGTTTTCCTCATCTAGATTCATGCATGAATCGCTGAGAAATCAACGAAAATGTGGAAAAACGCCCTATCTCACAATGTTGAAGAAAGGGATTAAAAAATCCCTGGATCCGCCCCTTTATCCAGATCCACACCAAAATTTAATTGGTTCTTCCTAATCCTGCTAACAAACAAACCAACCAACCAACAGACAACATAACCTCCTTGGCGGAGGTAACAAGCAGATAGTAAGTAGAAAATAAATAAATAGCAATGTAATAACAAATAAAGCTAGTAAAAAGTATTGCACCCTTAGTATAAAAATATATAGCACACAGTAAAAAATATTGCGTGTAAGAAGAGAGAAGAGCTATGTGTTGATATTGCATGATGGAGATAGTCTGCTGTGAGCAGTTTTGTTATACAGACGATCTGCGGTATCACTCCGCAGGTGCAGCAGTCTGTCACTGTAGGAGCTGCTCAGTGCAGTTGGAGCGTCCTGCATTGGGGCGGGACATGTTCTGCAACAGAGATGACGGCTTTAGCTATTATTCTTCTGTCACACATCACCTCCACAGGGTCAAGAGGGCAGCACAGGACAGAGTTGGCCTTCTTGACCAGCTTGTTAAGCCTCTTCCTGTCAGCTGTTGAGATGCTGCTGCCCCAGCAGACCACTCCATAATGTGTACATAGTATATGTTCGGCCCGACATACTGTATCCCCTCAACTACTAGACAGTGTTGGTGTGCTGATTTGGTGAGCGCCTGATTCTTCATCTAACAGCACAGTCCGTCCAAGAAAGTCCTTTCACACACTTTGGTCCATGATCAAGGCATCTTGAATAATCATTAAAGTATAGCTTCACGTTTATGTTTATGTTTTTTGGGTTGTCTGCCCGTCCATTCTTGTGAACGCAATATCTCACGAAGAACTTCACGGAAATTCTTCAAATTTGGCACAAACATTCACTTGGACTCAAGGATGAACTGATTAGAATTTGGTTGTCAAAGGTCAAGGTCACTGTGACCTATTAAAGACATTTTTAGCCATAGCTCAAGGCTTTATACGTTAATTATGACAAAATTTCACACAAACTGTGCTGATTGTATAGATCTTCTGTGCTGATGGGTTGAACATGTGTGTGAAGAATCCATGTTTCAGGAATTAGAGCTTCTTTGCAGCAACATCCATATTTGAAGCATTGTAGTCCACCACAAGCTCTTTGATTATGTTGATATTGAGCTTTAGATGATTGTCGTTGCACCATGTGACCTAGCTCTCTATCAGTCACTACATATATTATATGAGTCTGGACAGACATGGATGTAAACTGCAACTTGACTGGTGCACGAAGGCATACAACAGCGAGGTGGTAATTCTAGTTTCAAGCCTGTCTCAAAACAATAGTCAGGTGCCCATACAGTATGTACCTGCAAACAGTTCTTGCCCACTGTAATCATTTGTTCTGTTCATACTGGACTTTAAGAAATCAATTCCTAAAGTATTTCCAATGCAAATGATGGGGGACAAAATTAACAGTGCTTGATATGTGCAAAACATTCCAAAGTTGATCTAAAATTAATATGAGGCTTCAGCAGTCTGAGTTAATCAACTTTAATCATTTGAAATCTTCCTAAGTTAGTCTTTTCAGTACCCTTTTTGTGACTAACCTTCCAGCTCAGTGAGGAAACACAAAGAGGGAGTTTTGCACTAAAAAGACTGTAACTTTGGAAGCTGACCATTTGATCTGATTAATTTAAACTGATAAAACAAGGACTGTGGATTTCGTTGCCCATAACTTACATTGGAAGCACATGGTCAGTATTTCTGTATGTCTGCTTCGGGTAGGTTTTCTCTGGGTCTATTGTGAGCGGGTAGTAACCATCATAAAGGCTGCTATTATGCCTTTAGACATGAGGTTGTTTCTTCCCTCACACGTGATTCAGATCATTTGTTTTCTGACGTGACTGGCAGACAGTTGAATGGACTTGTATTCTTAGATGTGAGGCATTGTCAGCACAGAGACACACTGAGCAACAGCAGTGTAAAGCTGATAGTCTGATTGGTTTGTGGCACGTACTCAGTCATAACTAGAAGACACATTCCATGACTGAGCCGTCTGAAACACAAAACACACATGATGTCTTTTAGTCATCATCACTTTGTTGTGTGTCAGTTTGTCTTCATCACACTGCTGTGGTTCTTTTTGCCATCATATGTGGACAAAAGACTGGAAAAGATCGGAAGAGTCAGGAGTGAACGGTGATTCCGAACTGTCCTGACCCAATATGATGAGACTCTTTCTGAGCATTAAACGCCACCGAATTCAAATTTTCCCTCCTTGATCTTTGTTGGAAAGAAAATGCTGAACAGTTTATGAGTCCACCTTTCCAGCCAAACTGAATATGTTTCTATGACAAAACTCAGCCAGGAGGGGGCAGTGTTGCTCTAACTTTAACTCCAGGTGTGTTTCACCAAAACATGTTATTGGATATTATTATAATTTTCTCAACGTAAAGTTAAGTTTCTCCAAAGAGTGAGAATATCAGTACCACTTTGCAGTTTTACTTTGTTGCAATACTTTAAGTGAATCATTTTATGTTGTTATGTGTACTTTTAGGACCTAAATGCTTATTCCCAAACTCCAGAAATTAAAAACAGTCTATGCATTAGGAAGAACCTAATGGTCAAATATGGTCTTTTTGCATATGTCATTGTGACCCAGCTGAGAAAATCTGCAATGTCAACCTAATGTCACCACTCATATAGGCCCCAAAAAAATTTCCAACATTGTTTTGTTACAGGATTCACAAACTGAAATGATTTGTGTTGGATGAAGTGGAAAATTGTGGTAAAAATGTGATTAGAATTAATATTGTGTAAATGCAGCAGGTTTGCATGCGTTTGTATTGTAGCATCCTGAGTTAGGGAAGCCTCCCTGCATGCACCAGGGACTCATGGACATAAGCCTCATTTTATGTGGGTTTGTGCATTGTAACTGGTGTCACTGTGCTTTACATGTGGTCTACATTCTTTCCCGTGATGTGATGTCCCATATGTCAGTGCTTAGACTGGCTGTTGCAGTGTTGATGGTCGCTGTCTGTAAGAACATGCCACTCATTGAAAGACTGTACAGCGTGGATAAGAGTTTCTATACAAATGCTTTGCTATGCTTAGTTTGAAAGGCACTATAAATGTAAATCTACCATAATGATGGAATATGGTCGGTAGTCGGTAGTATGAGAGTCCAACTAACTGTGTTTTTTTTTTTTTTTTTTTTTTTTTCTGCTGAGCATACATCTGTTCTAGAAACCACCTGTCCTGTGTTCTCCTTTGATACAAGTCTGAAACCAAAGGGAGAAACTTATGTTTTATAGTTTTTTGGTCTCAAGTTTTACAATAATTCGCCACAATACCATCAGTATCTGTCTCTGTAGATGGAGAACTTATCCCGATACAGCTTATCAAATCTTGTGTTAAATCAGTAACATCTGTGTTCTATCATAGGCCGAGCAGACGGTCACACTGAGGCAACACTGAGGCAGACAGCAGCCTCGGACACAACACAAGAGCCAGAGACTCGAGAGAACAACACACATTAGCTCTCCTGCTGAATCTCCTTCTTATCTAACTTACAGACATGAACAAAAGTCTTGAAACATTCATAGAGGAAAAAGTGCAGCACTATTGTCTAGATCAGGGGTTTTCTAAGTCTAAGACTGTGGGCCTCCCCTCAGACAAAGCTTGGAAAAAGGCGCCCCCTTTTAGTTTACTTGCGTAGTTTCGTACAATTCCTGGATCCCTGTAGGATAATTTTGACCCTAGACACTCAACAATTGAGCCAAGATAGCCTAATGTTGCTGTTTGACATAACTTCAGACGACACCAAATACATAAAAAAGGTCTGTCCTAAGGCATTTATTAGTTTCTGACTCTGAGAAAGTGGGCAAAACAATTCCCCAAAACTACTGTATATCTCATTAACTAAATCACACACATTTAGACTATTCTACTACGTGATTCTAGATTTCATAACTAATGTAATAACTAATGTAATATTTTTTCACTTCCATTCTCTGAGCCTCCCCTGGAACTATTTGGAAGCCCCCCTGGGGAGGCCCGCCTCCCACTTTGAAAACCTCTGCTTTAGAACAATGTTTTGATCAGGGAGCCTTCCCTGTTTTGACAATTGGTGGCTGCAATATGCCATGCAAGGAGAGAGGGAGGTAGAAACAAGAAGTGCAGTTAATGCGTTTGTTTGGCCTTGAGGATAGAAAGAGTGCATTTTGTTGAGAAAACTGATTGGAAAAAATTGAAACTATTGAAAATATCCAAGGCTTCTTTTGAGAACTTTCAAATTGTAGAAGGAAAACAGTTCTCAATTGCTGGCCTAAACCAAGCATACACTGGGCCGTTGATTTGCAGATGTTGTTGTAATATTGTCATGTGTTTTTTCATTCATGCTAACGTGCATGTTTTTGGCAATTGAAATCTCTTGCAGGTCATGGTTTTCTCAAAGAAACAGTCTGAGAAGGAGATTGATGAGATGCATTCAAATTATAGTAAGTGACTTTTTTTTCCAGGACACTTGCACAACAGTTTGTTGACATCTTAGGGGTCTGAGCCACCAAGCTGACCATTAAAAATCAGTGCCAACAAATGTAAACTGAAAGTTTTTGCATTATCATACATCTTCTGTTAAAGGATGCATTTGAATACAGTGTAAGAACTTGGGAGAACAGAAGGATAAACAAACTAGCCAGCCATTTTTATACCTCTGCGCTGGAAATAGCCATGACTGGAGGCATTATGTTTTCGGGTTTCCATCCGTCCATCCGCCTGTCTGTCCCTTGAGGGAATTTCTCCAAATTTAGCACAAACGTCCACTTGAGCTCAAGGATGATGAACTGGTGGTCAAAGTCACTGTGACCTCACAAAACATGTTTTTAGCCATAGCTCGGGAATCCATACACTAATTATGACAAAATGTCACACAAATGTCTTAATAAAAATAAAATGATAAAGTGATTACATTTTATATCCAACAGGTCAAAGTCAACTTCACTGTGACATCATAATGTTCTGCAAAAACACTTTTCTGGCCATAATTAAACATCATAACTCAGGAACAGAAGGGGAGATTGTGACCATATTTCACATTTTGTTGGATGCTGAATTAGTGACATAACACAGCACCAGAAACTGTGCTGGTTGTATACACTTTCTGTGCTGCCGGGTTGACGATGTGTATGGCGTTCCTTTTTTTTTAAAAGAAATTGTAGCTTCTTTGCAGCAACATCCATATTAGAAGCATTATAGTCCACCACAAGCTCATTGGTTTTGCTGATATTGAGCTTCGGGTGATTGTCATTGCACCATGTGACAAAGCTCTCTATCAGTCAATACATATACAGCCTTTCCCCACAGGAATTTACTATGGTGACTATGGTGGGTGGACCTTGAACCCTCTAGGGGTGTCTTGGGGCATGCTCCCGGAGGAGAAAATTTTGCACAAAACAAAAATTTAAATGCATCAATCTTTTTTTGTGTTGCTTCTTTGCCTGAATAACAAATCATACATGAGTGACCTATTGTACATTTGGTTAAATCCAGAACATTGTTTATTTGAAGAAAAGGACACATTTTATGATGATTAACTCTGTTTGAAATCAAATCTTGTGGATTTCACACAGTTAGCTCATTAGTCAGAAAGGCATCCATGACACCATAATTCCATGTGCCGTGTAGCCAAATGGCCGAAACTGTGTTCAGTTACAAAATGTATGAATGACGCGTATGAGAAGCTTGAAAACACATCAGACAAAAAGAAATGCAAAATAATGTTACCTCAGAGAGATGGACCACTTCTCCAAAATATGAATTTGTTTTATGGTTGTTTTCTCATTTTTACTGTCACCGTATATTTTATAGTACTTAAAACAAATATTGGACGATGTTTGGTGTGATTTTCCATTCTGCTTGAGTTGTGTACACACCAAGGTTCAGTTCAGAAGGACTCCTCTATCCAGTCCTGCTGTTTTGACTGACCGTAAATCATTTGGTTCACAACAACAAGGCTAGTATAAGGATAGTATAAGTACAATATAAGCAGGCAATGCAATGGCTATATCTCAATTAGAGCAAGGCAGCAAAGCTATGAAATAACTTGAACGTTTTCACTTTTGTTATACTGTATCTCTCAATATTTAAAGCATTTTATATGAATTAGCTTCAAAGAGGGATATTTTTTTATACTGAAATGAATTAAGACTATACAGCCTTTATAAACATAATCAGATATACACAGATTTTACCATCTACTGTGCTAACCCCATGTACCTATTACAACTTTTTTGAAAGAACACTATAACTTTTATTCCTTTGTCTATGACATTATGTTTTATTTCTATTTTTTCATCTTTTATTTCATTTTCCTTTTCATTGCCTTTTTAATTTATTCTCATAGGCTTACGTAGTGCTCTGGGAAATGCCTTTTGTTTGAAAAGTGCTGTACAAATAAGCTTGCCTTGGCCCCACACTTAAACTCATGGGACAAGGATAGGCATTAAAGGCAGCACCTTACATTTGATCAGGGTTTCCCTCAGGAAATGTCTTAACAGATGTGGAACTCAAACCCTGTTCTTTATCTCTTAAGGTTTATGTTTTATTACATAAGAGTGTATTCATGTCTTCTGTCAGTGGAAATGGTCTCTATTTCAGATGAGGCAGCCCACTTGTGCTTTGAAATGTTGTAGGAATCCTGGTTGATGATTTGAAACTTCTTTTAGAATACCTCAATCTATCAAATAGCCATAAAAAACTTTTATTGCCCACAGCACAATGCAGGATACAAGCTTGGTCTACAAAGGTTTTAGATGTTTTTGTCAGTTTAGTAATTTTTGCAGGGTAATTCAGCGAAGAAGTAGAAACAGTAAGAGGTATTATTCTCAATAGTTCATACTTTTTTGACTCCAAGAAAATCATTCAGATTTTGCATATTCAGTGTGTCACTCAGCCATAATCTCAATCTTACTTTATCCAATCTAGAAGCCGTCCATTAGGAGCCAGTCTCGTATATCTTCAGAAACACACTACTAGCAAATAGATACAACCAAGATTGCTGTGTCTTCAGTGACTAGTTTAGCAGCGAGGAGTGGAATGAAAATGTAAAAGAGATAAGTGATAAGTTTTTCCTCAGTGTTAATCAAACAGACAATGCAGTTGTTATTGTGACTTGCAGGATGACTTGCTATTTAACTGTCTAAGGGCTTTTCATTCGCTATGAGCTCATGGATAATCACTCAGACATACAGATGGGCCGAAATCTAGACCAGGTCCGGGGTTTTATCCTCAGGGCAGAGGTAAAGAAGTAACAGCAGCATTAGAGAACATTATCTGAAGTCATGTTCTCATGGTCGAATGACATGAAAAGCTTGCTGGAAATAACTCTGCAGAGCTAACTCAAAAATGGTTGAAAAATGGATGTGACTCACTGGAGGTGGGTTCTATAAATAGCTGCACTGCTGTGATAACCTCTTGATTTATCAGAGTAGGATGTGGATGACTCACTCTGCCAGCAGTGGGAGTTGTGAATGAGCAGACGGGAAGGTGAAAGCCTCACACGCGCCTGCACACTTTTCGAATCCACCAGGTGCCTGCAGTGTTTTCTTCATGTGACAATATGTTCTTTTTGTTTTATTACAATCAGTAGCTGATTATTCACAAAACATCCTCATGACCCAGAATAACTGCAAGGAAAAATCTGGAAATACTTCTTCATGAGACCATCCCCTGAGATGTGCTTTCCAAATATACATAATCATTGAAAAAAATATGTTGTGCCTGCATTAGCATCCTCAATGGCCATTGTTATAGTTTATCCACTATTTGGCTGAAACGTCAAGTAGTTTTAAGCAGGGATTAAAAACGAAATGTTTTTCATTTCGGTTCGTTCTGAGCAGAAATGTTACTTTTTCCATTCCGTTCCAGTGTTCCCAGGCTTCTCCTCTAATTAATAACCGGTTAGAACCTTATAGGAGAACGGTATTAATAACGTTACTTTGGAAAGTCATTGTCTTTACAAAATGATTTACATATCGATAATAGGATAAAATAAATAAGCA
>JBBPCS010005823.1:0-10220 GCA_037974645.1 Hollardia meadi
GAACTACCTAAAATGACAGAAACCATCTTTGGGAAAAATGTATTTGACGTGTACTTTGAGTTTTTAGTTTGGCCCATTTCCCTTTTGATTCCAAGTGCAGGATATCAGGATACGAGTCCGTACATCCTGACACAGCCGGGTTTGTGTTGTTCATTTTAGATACAGCAGCATAAAGAAGCTGGCTTCAAATCCCTCGAGTATGCCAAGAAAATCTAGGAGGACATTTCTCACGGGACTCTCACCCCAAGATTTTTTTTTCTCTTTAGTTTTTATTCATGCCAGTAAGCTTATCTGAGCGCGCTCCGTGTTTCTCAACAGCATTGTGATTCACATTCACACAGTTCCACTCGCTCACACCTGGGAGCTGCGGAGTACAAACGCAGCGTGCTGCTGAAAAGCCTCACAGGGGAAGCTGGAGGAGGGGAGGAGGCCCAGGTCCAGATTCCACAAGCCGGCATGTGTGATGCAGGTGTAAAGATACATGACACAGGGGACATACTGACCATATTTAAAACAAAATTAGAAAGAAAACAAAAATCCTGTTTTGTTCATTTTATGCATTGAATCAGCAGCAAAGTTTTGGCCTCTTTTCTATTGTATGTTTTGGTGTCAAATGCAAATAAAAGAAATAAAACTAGAACGGCACTCAGTAGAGCACGTACCTCCGCCAAGGCCCAACAGCCCAACACCCAGGGATGATCCATGCATTGTCCAGGGAATAATGCATGGATCTTTATATATATATATATATATATATAAAGTATCTATGAATGTGTACAATTTAGTGCAGATCCAAATAAAAATCCAGATCTAGTGGATTTAAACGTGTTTTAATAGGGGGGTAGTCTTTTCCTGCTGTTGTACGGGAACAAATAGAAACCTGCAGCTAGCACCAATGTGTAGCTAAGTTAATATGGATTCAGTAAGGTACTAACAGTTTTTATGTCTCTTCAACAGTTTTAAACGTCCAAACAAACATCACAGATTTTGGTGCAGATCCACATCTGTCATTACGACTGTAGCTTCTGTGGAAAATAGCCGTATTTAAATCATTCATATCAGTGTTAAATGGTAAACGTTTTGCGAACGTTTTTGCAAATTAATGAAATTTTGGAAAAATGCCCTATCTCGCAATGATAAAGAAAGAGATAAACATTTTTTTTGGATCCACCCCTTTATCCAGATCCACGCCAAAATTTTATGGGTTCTTTCTTGGCCCATGCCCCATCCTTCCACCACGTTTCATGGAAATACATTCAGTAGTTTTTGCGTAATCCTGGTGACAAACAAACAAATAAACAAATGGACACGTGTGAAAACATAACCTCTTTGGCGGAGGTAATTAGTGTCACCAATTAAGTATCTGGCCAAATATGAAATATGGTCACAATTTCCCCTTCTGTTCTGGAGTTATGGTGTTGAATAATGGCCAGAAAACATTGTGATGCCACAGTGAAGACATTTGTGTGAAATTTTGTAATTAGCAATGAATTCTTGAGGTGTGTCCAAAAATATGTTTTGTGAGGTCACAGTGATCGTTGACCACCAAAATCGAATCAGTTCATCCTTGAGTTTATGTTTGTGCCAAATTTGAAGAAATTGCAGATCACGTTCATGAGAACGGACGGACGGACAACCCGAA
Source organism: Hollardia meadi (assembly GCA_037974645.1). Lineage (NCBI taxonomy): Eukaryota > Metazoa > Chordata > Actinopteri > Tetraodontiformes > Triacanthodidae > Hollardia > Hollardia meadi. The sequence continues at coordinate 1,643 of JBBPCS010005823.1, forward strand.
CACATAATGCGTCCACGCTGGCGATAGCCATGGCCGGAGGTATAATGTTTTCGGGTTGACAAGATTATCATTAAACTAAACTAAAAAAAAAATAAAAATCTGAGAAACTCCTGAGTTAACTGAACCTTTGTAAAGACATCATAACTAACCAGATTTAGTTCATGCTGCAATAAATTTTCAGCTCAAGGATGCAGACTTTCATACTTTGTAATAAAACACAAACTTGGTGAAGCTGCTGTCAGTTACTTTCCTGCACATCGTAACAACCTTCCATCTAAAGAGGCACAAGACGACATGGCTGTGTTTAATTTACACATACAGAAGCTGTAATGTGCCAATCCAGGAAGTGAATTTGATACAAGTGCTGCTTTTAAGTAGGACAGTGGCATACTGTATCTTGGCATCATGGCGCTGCCAGTGTGTTGGTTTACAGGAAAATAATGGGTGTGATCATTTATTGCATGAAAACAGCTCAAACCAGGAACTGCGGTTGTTTCTCATAGTTTCCTTCAGGTTTTTTATTCTTTTTGACTCTCAGTGCCCCACATTCACCGGTGGACCTGTACAGCTTTGGCGCGGTAGATTTTTCTAATTTACTACTGCGAACTGCACCCACACCTCCACTCAGGGTGGCCCAATATGCAAGAGAACGTGCTAAAATGCCCTCTCTGGTACGTTTCCAGGGGAGAAAATGTAATTCAGTGCTGCACAGGCTGCCTCTCAATGGTTAAATAGTTCCCAGTGTCAAAAAGTTTTAATCAGTTTTAATCTCAACCAGGGTTTGTAACTCTTCCACCATAAATGCATCACGACTTGATGGTCGTGCTGGTGTCCACCACTGCTCCCACACGTTTACTGGAAAGAACAATGGAATTTGGTCCCAATTAGGCCTGTAACGCTAATTATGTCATCAACTTATCATCAACTAATCCATATTATAGTTTAGCTTAAATTCTGTGTACTGACTTAAAGGGTTCAGAGGTGTACCAATTGGTTACGGTCTCTTGTTAGAACTGCATAACATAGTTATTTCCAGGAAATTTATTGGAAAATACAGGAATATTAGTTAGAATGTAATTGACACTTTAAAGAAACCATTACTGAACTCAGTTTGTGTGAACTTTATGCACATCAGTTTCAGTATCGACTCTGTATGCATGTGTCCCAGCGCTAATATGTAACATCAAAAGTCATAAACAAGTGAAAAAAGCATATTTAAGATATTTTTTAATCTTTATGAGAACAAACTCACCTGTGAGATTTGAATAAAAAAAAATATAGGTGCTGATGTTTAAAACATACTGTATAATATATATAAAAATACAAGTTTCTTTATATGAGGCAATACAGATTTTATCAGGGCTTGAATTTTAAGCAGTGTTTAACACTGGAAAGCCGACAAAAAAAAAGAAAGGTGTTTCAAGTAGACAACTCATATTTACCTGATTTCCCACAGGACTCAACAGCAGCATCATACACAAAAAGTGTTTTCTGCAGAAATCTTTCACAGGTCGATTTATCTGCTGAGACACGAGCTCAAACCCAAACACTCGACACACAATATGAATATTTACACACACACACACATCAGGAGAAGAACTACACACACACACACACCGAGCACTCTGAGGGCACGACAGCTTTCAATCCGTTCTGCGCTGCTATCAGCCCGAAATGTGATTCCTCACCTTTATTCTGATTCATTTTTAATTTATTTATTTATTTATTTTCACAGCCCCCTTCATTCTCATTGTGATTCCAAAGGCAGAGCTTATCTTAAATTAACACCAGCGTCCTCTGAGAATACCGACCAGATATTACAGCTTGCCTGGGATGGGCTCAGCGACGTGGAGAACATCCAGAATGAGCGGAAATGCTAAAGAGCCGAGCGGCAGGCGGGAAACGTCCTCCTCGTCTCTCACATCAGGATTCAACAGTTTCAAGGCCGCACAAGTTTGTTTGTATTTTCTTTTAAAGCAGTTTTTTTCATCGTCTTCCTCTCTTTTTGTGACTGAAGTGGGTTGAACAGGTGAAACCGGCTCGAGGCTCGAAGCGTTCGCCTAACTTCGTCTGTACTGTGGTTGGAGGAAGCAGGAGGTCAAAAATGTTCTGTTTTTGAAAGAAATGATTGAGTGCTGGATGAAATCACATCAACAGTTTGTGTAGATTTAGTCCATTTACATGACTTGATTAAAGCAAAAGGTTCATCTGGTTTCTGCAGACAGATCCTCCACTGTCATTACAATGTGAGTTCGCAGTTGGGGAAATATTTTCTTTTTTGAGATGAGTATGATGGAATCAATACTCTTCTCATGCCGAAAGTGATCTCATGGGATGGTGTACGAAAACCACGGCACTTTAAAGGTCATTTTGTGTGTCATTTAACGCCGTCCACATTGTATGAGTTTTAGACATGCAGTATACGACAACGTCAGGTGACTTTCGTCATTAGGCATTTGCCGTCTTAGTCACATTACAGTTGCCGCAAAACGACTTGGTAAAATTTACGGAAAAAAACAATGATGGTTTGGGTTAAAATCAGTTTAGTTATGTTACATATGTCATATAGATTACTTTTTCTTATATACAGACTAGTGTGGTTAACTTTTCGTACCTTGACATGTTTCGACTGCTGTCACTCTGCAGTCTTCATCAGAAGTGTCACGTGATGTTGTTGAGACATTTCCTGTCAGCTGATTTATACAGGTTTGGTCAGGTAGGACGAGTGTGCCTCATGTTGTCCGACAGCTTCAAAAGGACAGCATCCCAGGTGTGAGACAACATGTATGCCCCCTCATCCTGGTTTACTGTCCTCACGTCATCCGACCACATTTCTCTGAAGAACTTGGTCTCCTCCTCCCTCATGTGCTCCCCCGGCTCATTTTTCCCTTTTCCAGTTTCCGGTTGTGATGATAGATTACCGGAACTCCTGGAATTGGTCCAAAAGCCAGAAAAATGTTTTCACACTAGACACAAACAGCTTTATATGAACCGAGACTCACCTCTTTTCTTCGGACCAAGGTCCGGCTTTTTGGTCCAGATCGTGGTCTGGGGAAGGTTTCACACCTGTAATTTTGGTTCGTATCAAACGGAAAAGTCAGAAAGTTCGGACCAAACGGGTTAGGTGTGAAAGCACCCTTAGTCATTGGTGAGAGCTTCATGAAATAAAAGGCTGCAAGACAGACGCTGGGCTGGACCACTTGCTGTTGGACTTGTAAGTAACATTTGCTGGCTTGCTTGAGTCTTGAGTAGTTGCACTCACATGATGTTTGGCCATGTTGGCAAAGTTATTCACTTGCTAGTACACCAAAGTTAGTCATGGTGTTCCACAAGGCTCTGTGCTTGGACCAATATTTTTCACCCTATACATGCTTCCTTTAGGTAATATTATTAGAAAACACATTAATTTTCATTCCTATGCAGATGACACCCAATTATATTTATCTCTGAAGCCAGATGAAACCAGTGGGTTAACTAAACTTCAGGCATGTCTAAAGGACATAATAAACTGGATGACCTGCAGTTTTCTGCTGCTAAACACAGACAAAACTTTATTGTGCTGGGCCCTAAACATCTTAGAAATACTTCATCTAATGATATAGCTACTCTGGATGCCGTTACCTTGGCTTGAATCCAAATTTATTGTAGCCACGGTCATATTTACTCACCACACGCTTTGGAGCTTTTACTGGTGCAGAATGTTAGCTAGCTGTGGCAGACGTTAGCTAGCTGTGGAAGACGTTAGCTAGCTGTGGCAGATGTTAGCTTGTAGTGGCAGAACATGTTTGTCTGGTGATTTTCAAAGTAACTGGTCATTGAAATTATGCATTTTAATATGACATTTCTTATTTATTTGAATTCTTGAGGACCCTTAGATATTAAAACAACTATCTTTGTACAAAAAATTACAACTAATAAAAATAAAAATAGTAACAATAATCTTACCATTTGGCACCGTCTCCAAGGCCCACTAGTTGAGAATAGCTGCAAAATTTCTGTTAAGTGTCACATTGCAGATAGCATGAGGTAAAAAAGGTGTAGTGTGAGTGTAATGTTGGTTTGAAGCGTGGTAAACTGTTATGTACTGATAATAAATTGAGTTGGGTTTAGGTGCATGTAGACCACATGACACACACACAGAAACACACACAAGAGGTGTACCCTTTGAAAAAGGCTGTGTTTTATTGAAATACAGCAGACATCAACAGGTTGTTTTGCTGACCTAGGCAACAGAAACAGAGCTTGAATACTTTTCAATCAACCCAAAAACAAGTATCGATGGCTGTGTTTGTCAGAACTCAAAAAACTACAAAGACACTTTCAACCTGCTGCCCAAACGGAGGAAACTCATTTTGGGCCACGAGCTGTTAAACAGAAGCGTCCTCGGTAACTAAATGAAAACATACTCCACTTTGGGTTCTGACTTTCAGAAATGCTGGTATGTGAATTGAAAAGTCAAGTGCACCTCGAGTTCTGGAGGGAGGATTTGAAACGGTGTTCAGGCCTGTTTTTGTGCCCAGGGCTGGTTGTTTGATAGTAGCAGTAGTAGAAGAAGCAGAACCTCAGTTATGAAGCAGGGCTGGCCTCAACTCCACCTGAGTGCACCTGGTTTTCCCAAAAAGAAAAACTGCCCTCATCGCATAGAGCAATCTAGTTTGATTTATTAATTCTTTGCTCTTTTCATTTCTGCTGTCTGAGGGAAAGCAGCAGAAGAAGAGACGCTTCTTTGCTCGGACGGTTTACAACTCGAATATCTCTGTAAAAGTCTGCTGGTTGTGTCGTCATCAGTCAGCTTTTTAATCTACAATCCAATCTCAACGGAAGCTCTGAAAACCATGATCCCTTTCAACATATAAAACAAATCCAGGCCTCCTGACTTGTTTCTATTGTCGATGTTTGAGACCTTTTGAAAAGGTTGAGCCGTCTAATCAAACCACAAGACACTAAAAAATCTTATTGGTTCCCAATTGTTTGTCCATGATTGTAATTTTGCAAAACGATTGGACATCACTGATCTGAAAATGAAGCTTGAGCTTGCATGAACCCTGTCGGTACCTCCAGCATGCAGAAAGTTTGTGTCAAAATCCAGCACGACAGGCCGAACACTCTTTGGTCGAAGTGATCTTAATATCTGGAACTCCTTTCTGGTAAGGAAATGCTTTTCATGCCATGTTTTGAATGACTCGAGCTTTAAAAACAAACTCTTCTTCAAGCTTCTAAAGGGACGAATTTGAAAGGGTTAAAACAAAAAAACAATCAGAGCTTTCACCTTCGATCATCAAAACCGAAGTGCCAAAATGTGATTTAAAAGCTGAAAACAACTGAATACTGATGACGGATGAAGACCCCTGAAGTTTACTTGACAACTGAGGATGGATCAGATGAGAACTGTTCTCAGAAGCAAAAGCATTTTGTCCACACAATATAAATCTGGAGAGGTAACATCGTGCCTTCATTAACACTTAGCTGTAACTGTAACATTGAGCTACAAAGAGAAGGACTGAAAGTAGAGGCAGGGCAGAATGCAAACTTTTTCAGGAGTCTATGGAGCTGTGTGGACAGGACAGGAACTATTTTGGTTTTAAATGTCGGTTTAAATCTACGTTAAATCAAGATTTCAGAGGGTTTGTCGAAACTGAAAGATGCATTTCTTGTTCTTAAGTTAATAATTGTTGGAGTTTTGAAATGGCCGATCACCTAGCGTTAAGGAAAAAGCCCCAATGCTGTGAAGACTGATCCTATGAGGTGATCGTTGAAAGTCTTTTTGTTGAAACCAGGTGCAACAGATAAATTTTAAAGTGAGCAAACAGAGCAATGTGAAATGAAACAGGAGAAGGACTCGTGCACACTAGTCATCCTCTATTTTCCTCCATAAATCGAATAAATCTGGAAAGTTTGTTTCCCAAAGTTCATCCACAAACTGTGACCAGTCACACCAGAACGTGTCAAAGCCAAGTTCATCTGCCTCCTCACAGGACTGTAGCTGTCAAGCTAACTTCTGACCGCAAGCTAACCCGGAACATGCTGGCGCTATTCAGCTCCCAGAACTCGATTGCTTGCTAGTTTCTCAAGCTGATTAACTAGCTTGGTCTGGACGGTACGTTCACATTTCATTCAGGAGAGATTTTCAAGATTTGACTCACGACTGAAAGAAAGTCCTCACATGAAGGAGTTTCGGGCGGTCAAACAAACGCAGGAATTTCGGTCGGTGTTCCTGTCCCGAGTGAAACCAAAAGTAAACGGTGACTTATCTTTTCTTTCCTCTGAACGTTAGCTTCTGTAACATATTTAACTTAGGTCAGGTACGTAAGGTAACTTATTTCAAGCCAAACCCTGATTTTTTTTCTTCTTAAATCTAACCACGTAGTTTTGTTGCCTAAACCTAGAACAAAACTGCAACCAAGGTCACATGATGGAAGTGATTTCCTGCATGTGTAAAACTAAAATGTGGACGGCGTTTAATGACACACGAAAAGTGTAAAACTCATAAAATGATACGTGATCTAAAGTGGGTTATTCATACGCCATCGCATGAGATCATTTTGGTAAATTCACGTGTCAGATTCACCAAAGTTGAACTTGAAGTGCAGAAATTTTAATGAAAAATGTTGTTTGAAATTCTGGTGTGACCGGGCCTTAAAAAAAACAACTGATGGTGCATCAGCTAAAACGTTTCGAAGCTGGTTTCGAAGTAAAGGGTTCAAGACGGCTAAGAACATGTAACAAATACTTAAAAAACGAGATTCTACTTTGATACCAGCGGCCATTTTGTCACAGTTTTTGGATGTTAGAGACGGAGCATCTTTTGTTCTGCCGCAACTTTTTCAGGCAGATTTTCCTCTCAAATACGCCCCTTCCAGGAAACAGATAACTTGTGGCTGTTTCAAAATCCCTGGCTGCTTTTACCCTTTCACCAGCCAGCTACTGACAAAGTTTTAGAGAATATTAAAACCTCTGACAGCTGCTTTTTAAATTTTTCTTTTGGCTGTTGAAGACGACTCTTCAGCTTCCCACTCTGGCGCTAGTGTGCTTGACTCTCTCCTCTTCAAACATTCAGACAGTCAACCCACAACATTTACTTAACTCCTCAAAGCAAATACATTCAATCATTCATCAGAAAAATATTCAATTAAAACTTTACACTTGCAAAAATAAAAAGTCTCTTGAGAGCTTTCTAAGGCTGTGCGTCCACCAGGAGCCTCTCTTTACGACGCCGCTTTCTTCTCCGGCGACTGAGAGCTTTAAGTGATGCAGAACGCTACGAGTTTAAAAAACTATAAAGACTTTAAGCGAAGGAAACAAGCATTTTCTATCAACTGAAGGCGACAGCCGGAGCTTCAAAACCTCCGACTGTCGCTGATCAGTCACCCAGTGGACGGAGTTGAAAACCCTCCCCCTGCTGTTGTGTTTGAGGCCAGCCCTGGTATGCATTCGTAAATACAGTATTTCAGATATATGTAGTCTTATCATCTTTAAATCTGACCAGGACACTACAGCGGCAGAAGCAATACATAAAGAAGCTCATATTTTTGTTTTTACTATTACTCTTTTTTGTCGGAATGGAACTAGTTTCAACTAAGCCTACCAAGCCAACATGTAAGTTTATGCATTGAATAAAAGGCTATTTATCTTTTGTTTTTTTTTTGTTTTGTTTTTGTTTATTACAGGTGTGTATGATGGTGTGCAGGACGACAAAGAGAGAGAGAAAACAACGAAGAAGGGAAACGGAAGAAAGACGAGAGAAAGAGACGAAGAAAGGACGAAAAGCAAAGAGAAGGGACAGAGTGATGAAGAGAAACAGATTAAAGTTTGATTTAGGCAGCATGATTCTGGATTGTGTGTTTCTTGAACTGTTGAGAGTGTGTGTTGTGCGATCGTTACCGTTGAATCCTTCTGCGCTTTGCCACCATTTTGACAGTTTCTTAACTGCTTCTTTGTTGTGTTGTTGGTTCTCACGTTGTTGTTTGTTCCTTATCGGTTTTAAACAAAGATCCACGACAGTCACTTGGTCATACAAGCATGTTCGTCGGAACAAGAAGTGCAGATTGGCTTAAGTTTGTTTCTTTTTCTGTGTGTTTTTTTTTTCCTTTGCTTTTCTTCAAAAAAGGGTTCCAGACAGAGTGGCTACAATAATAATAATAATATAATAATAATATAATAATAGCACTTGACTTCACTTCAGCACAGTAAAAAAAAAAAAGAAGAAAAAAGGTCCAAAGGTGCTTTTTTTGTGTTTTGTTTTTTAAATCTGATTTGATGTGAAGCGAAGTCCCCCCTCTTCCTCCTCCTCCTCCTCCTCCTCCTCCTCCCACCTCTCCTCTCAGCGGGGAAGTGGCGGGCGGAAGTCCAGTGCCGGTGAGATGAAGAAGTGACTGAAGTATTGCCAACTGGTCTGTCTTTTTTTTTTTTTCTTTTTTTTGTAGTGGTTCCACTCTGGTTCAGTACAAAACAGACAGAGAGACGGCAAAAGAAGACAAAAAAACAAACAAAAAACGCTTGCTTACACACACGCACGCACGCACGCACGCACGCACGCACGCACGCACGCACACACACACACACACACACACACACACAC
>JBBPCS010005824.1:0-10219 GCA_037974645.1 Hollardia meadi
TGTGTGTGTGTGTGTGTGTGTGTGTGTGTGTGTGTGTGTGTGTGTGTGTGTGTGTGTGTGTGTGTGTGTGAGAGAGAAGGAGATTATGCTGTTGTTATCCTTGTAAAAATGTCCTTAATTTTTGTTGACTGCCTTTCATGCATAAATCCAGAGTGGTGTGCTGAATTTAAGCTGTTGAAATATGCATCTGACACACACTGGTTGTGTCAATGAAATGAGAACATAATGCTGTCTTTGGTGCAGACTGTGAACTTGCAGAATCACAAGTCATGACCTTAATGGCTTTGGATTTATTTTTATTTTTTTAAATGCATCACGTTGATAAGATTATTTTCAATCTCAGAGAAAAATCTTAAGAGATGCAACATAATTAGTGTTTCACACAAATAATTATGCTATCACAGTATTCCATGTGTCATACTAAGGACAGCTCAGTTGTCTTGTACGTGGCAGACTACCATTTCGTTTTGTGGCACCTTAAAATGAAGCCGAAGGTCTACTGGTGACCCTTTGTCACAGCCTTATTGTGGATATTGTTGTTGTGAGCAGTTCAGCCAGTGAATTTTCCTTTTCAGATTTCTTACTTTTGTGAGGGATTTTGTGAGACCTGGTGAGGTGAAAGTATTCAGTCTTTCATGAGAGAAAAGCAAAAAATTTGAGAAAAGTAAAAAAAAATTCAACCAATCTTTCTCCTGTAATCCCCTGGTGTCCAAAACATTGGTCTTGCATACAGTAACAATATTTAAATCTAAAATGGGTCATTCCATTGTATCTATTCAGTTTTTATATTTCTAAATTTTTCCAGATAAGCCATCATGACACGAAACCAGCGTGCGCATGTGCTTCCTCGAGTGTTTTGTAAACTGAGATTGATTCAGTTGATTGATTCCCAGAGAATTTTTTTTTATCTGTAACAACATCTGAACCAATGTTTAGGCCACTTAAAGCTAGACTAATGGAAAAGCAAACCAATGTATCAATCTAACCCTACCGATGGGACAAGCTCCATCCTTCATCAGCAGTAACATCCCATCAGGGGAGGTGTGTGTGTGTGTGTGTGTGTGTGTGTGTGTGTGTGTGTGTGTGTGTATGGGAGGGTGGTTGTCCTTGTTTGTCAGAAGACAGGGGAAATGGCCTGTAATGTTGTGGGACACACAGGTGTGTCGGAGTTGAAAGCAGGCCGTGGCGTGGGGCCCCCGATCAGGTGGTGACATGTGGCCTCGTTTAGCAGAGCGAAGGGCCTGATATTAGAGAGGGTGATGACAGTAACAGTTAGGAGGGTCAGCAGAACGTGAGCTAAAACAAGACTGGAGAGAGGGAGACAGGGAGGGATGAGAAAATATGGTACACTTGCTTACACATGAAGATAAACGTTCATTTGAAGAACAAATGTGGATTTTACATTTAAAAAATGGCAGTTAGTTATGATTATGATTACATTTGCTAATGATTATTTGGGATGGCAACTAATGTTGCCAAAGCATCAACGAAAAAATTGTCCAAATATTTGTACAGGACACAGTAACAGCAATATGACCATTAACACAACATTGAGATTTATAATAATAAAATAAACAGTATATTCTATGCACGTATTTTGTGTGTGTGTTGCCGATCCGAGTAGCACAGGCGCGAGCAGGTCCACCAGCCTCATCACGTGCATGTGAAGTTCTGCATGTAGTTTGTGGTGTTGCCGTAGATGGGGCAGCTGCTCGAATTGGGCAGTGTCTAAAAAAATGCTCTGGAAGCACATTTTAACCTATGAGAGAAAGGAAAACATCTCCTGACTGAATCGTTTGTCAAAATGCTAACAGAAGCTCCTTCTGACTGAAAGAGCCGAAAATAAGAAGGATTGTTTTATATATTTCAGTCAATACCATAATTTTTGTTGTGGCAATCGTTAAAGAAAATAACGAGTCCCCGTAAACCTTGACAGTATGACAGTGAGACAGCATGCACAATGCCAGGAGGCTGGAACTGAAGCAGTTAAAAGGAATAAGGCAGTCAGTTCTTTATTGACGACTTAGATGGATTTGGTGCAACGGAATCCATTTTTGTTGCTAATGTCCCAAAAAGAATCTGTCTATACAGCATTTTTTTTTTTTTTTTTTTTTTTGGCTGATTTGCTTTGGCAGTGAGTAGCTTTAGGCTGTCTCCGTACCCCACCTGACCTTTTTATATTTGACAGAATGCATAGCATAAAAAATTGAATCTGGCTGGGATTGGATTTGAAAGAACGATGTACCTGGTGTCCAGGTTTTAGTCTTGTTTTGGTTTTTTTCACATTTGTCTTGCTTTTCCCCTGCTACAATATGTTTCTTTAATCATAGACTGTCAAATAAAGCAGAACTGCAAAAAGATATACATGATTTTTTTCATCAGTGAAAGGAAAATCTCATGCATGTCCTTTAATCTTGCAAAATTTTTATTTGTTTTTGCTGCCTGCAATCATGTTACACGCTAATGTGAGTGGAATAAAGCCCTGTGGTTTCTCTGTAAAGCAGAACAGAACCATACGGAGGCTCCAGCAGCAGAATGACAGTGAAAGGGTCACTGGAGGCATCAAAGATGGCAAGGTCATCCTTCCTGCTTGGTTGGGCACACGCACGCACGCACACACACTCACGCACACACACAGGTGCTCATTGTTCAGTCAGGCTGCTATCAACCTTCACGCCTGGGGCTATGAATCAATTGGAGGGAGAAACAGAGAGAGAGAGAGACTGAAAGTCAGAAAGGGTTATTTAAGGTAAACAGGGGTGAGCGGGTCTCCTATTTCTGGTCAGATTTATTGGACCCCAAATGGCAGTCGACCCCAAATGTCTCATGCATGAGTGGGCCAGGTGATGGGCCAGGATGGTGGTGGTGTGTGTGCGAGTGTGTGGAAGGGGGCGGTTGTGAGTGACATCAGTGACTCATGAAAATGTTAATTGTCTGGTAGTGGTCAGCAACAGGTCAACTGGAGGTCACTTGAATGAACAGTGGGTCACTATTTAGAGACCTTTACAAAGGTAGATGACATTATTCTTCATTTAACAAGACATCAACAGAGTACAGAAAGGGAAATAAAAAGTTGCACAGGGCGAGTTTTTCATTATTCTATAGCCAGCTAACATTAACTAGTAAAGAAGAATCGTTCGTCCATCGGTCACTCTTCTTCTGGCCGTTTCTTTATTTTGTCGTACATTTGCAAAGAAACATTCCGAAGCCACCCTGTTCAACCTGGCCAGCTTGTTCTGCATCCACAATGCCTGCAGGAAATGAAAGCTAGCTTAGCTGCGTTTTTTATACCTTAACCTATTAGATGACCTTGACCTCTGCACTGCAACTCTTCCTCAGAATGGGTGTTTCAAAAGCGCGGCTTCATTTGCTCGGCACAAGGAAGTAAATGAAATTACAACAAAGTATTGTTTTCATTTTCCTATATTGCTTAATGCCATGCTAATTACAACCTGCTGCATCCATCGTATCACATAAGACTACCTAGCTAGATGGCTGAGACCACAGTCTAACGTTTGATCGTGTAGTCAGTTATAGTTGACCAATATAATGTATGTAAACTTGCCACCTTAACAGTTAAGTTACCTTACCTTGAAACAAGCCACAACTTAACTGTTCGTGTGCATGCAGGTGCACACCAGTAAAAATAGCACTACACCTCTGGATTAACAAGACTCTACAGGAATCTGCAACTATGTTAGTGTCTCCGCAAGGCTGTACTTCGGGACGACAATGCAGTAGTTGTTAAGACACTTCACCAAAACCTGAAAATGGCACCCAAACTGGCTTTAGAAAGAAAGACAGCAGATCACCAAAGTCAGTAGGATTCATCCTCTGGGGAACATGAATGTCTGTGGGAAATTTTATGGCAATCCCTCCTACGGTATTGATGTATAAAATATTTCTGTCTGGGTCAAACTGATGGCTTGATGGACCAACAGACTGACATTGCCATCCCTTGAACAATATCTCTTACAAAGTCAAATCAAAGTCAATCGGCTGTCATGCACCCATGTCTCTGTCTCTCTTTATCCCTCTCCCAGATGTGGTTTCTCCACTGGAACCTTATTGAATTTATGTTACCTGCATCAAAGAGTATTCACCCAGTTAAACCATGGTCCATGTTTCAGTGACAGGAAAATTGATTCCACAATAGGGGAGGGTATAATCTGTATGACGGAGGGGGCGGACGCTGTGATTAAGTCGGCACCGCCATCGAATCCGGACATGTACATTCCTATTAGATAATAAGCTGGATCCTTGTACTGTTTTCTCTCGTTCGACAAAGCCACTCCTCTCCCCGAGTGGTTTTCTGATTGCTGCACCAACACAAGAACAAGAATGGTGATCCACATGAGTGGAGCAATAAACATCATCGAAACTGCACACAAACAGCACCTGTGTGGCTCGAGGGCCTTCACCCATTCTTGGTAAAAAATTATGTTTCGATTCAGATGAGTTTAACACTGGAGATTCCAATATGTTTTTGGACTGAAGCTGTCGATATTTGTGAGCCAACTACGAATATTTTTGAAGTTTACAATTTTCCTATATTTAATTCCCATCAAACTGCAAAATTATACAGTCGATCAGGCACTGAACCCTTGGAAATTGCACATAAAGACAGGGTTGGTTTTGCCAATCTAATACTCATTCATATCATATCATAAGCCTACTGTATAATCAAGCCTAAGAATGATTTGATGCACTGTAAACATGCAGAAAAACAGGCAGTGGGTCGGCCTGGAGGTCAAAATGAAGACTCTAAAAGTGATATACGGAAAGAAAAATAAACACCTCCTCCACTCTTGTTCATCCTTCATATCAGTCTTAGGCTGGTTGAAACACTCATACCCAAAAGCCCACACATGCACACCCACCCAGATGCATAAAATACTTGCTGGCCAGATGCAAACATACTGTACTAACACAGACTGTGTCCTTACTGTTATTTACTGCATCCCTGGGACAGGCTGTTTGTCTAACAACTAGACCTTGTTAACCCCGAGCCAGTAAATTTCACAATCATGTTGCCTTTGCTTCCTCTGGGTCAACTCAGCTTCGGACAGTGTTAGACCGCACCGCTGGCCAAAAATTCTCAAGTTCTTCATTCCTTAATCTGTCAATTTTAAATTCACAATGAACCGCTCTGCACTGCTGAATCATGTATGATGGGGGATCGGCTCAAGAGAACAGCCATTTCTGGCTAGCTAAGTTGTCTAAGGTGCAGATTCAAAGGAAGAAACTTCGAAACAAAGCGAAAAGACATCTCCACAGAACGTAAATATTTAAGGGATTCAATAGAATGGTGCTATATATATACAAAAAGAAAAGATTGCAGCCAAGCAAGGCAGAGGGGCAGACATTAGACTTTAGAAACTATAAGATTTGACTTTATTTGCATGTGTGTGCTGAGCAGGGAACCAGAACTCTGGCTAGCTCCTGGCAGACCATGGTTTTACCCAGCAGGCCTCTGGTGTACATGAGCATTCCTGTACTAATCTGACGTTGGGTGGCAGACAAAATGCATGCATGTTCAGCAGATCTTTCCCCGTGGAGATGAAAGCTAAAGAACAGAGGAATACATTCCTGGGCCTCTGTTCTCCTTCCTTTACCCTTCAGGCTCACCATCCCCGGACCAGCAGACGTCTGATTTACACTCCTGCAGTTGGACTGAGGGAACTGGACAGCCAGATACCTTGTGTCAGGACACCATCTCAACCGTTGCCTCTGTCTTATTTACGAGGCCAGTGGCGTTCAGCTCCATGGCTGATCATTTTTCCATGCAGGATGAGCCTGCCTGTGGATGCCGATGTCGGACGAACCAGGTGTGTTTGTGTGTGAGTGTGTGTGTGTGGGCGGGGGGGGGGAGGCAGTTCTCAAGCTTAATTCCAGGCACAAAGAAAGGGCTTGCCAGTATATACTATTTAGGAGTCACTATTTAATTATACGCAGTTTATTGATCAGAGTAAAGCCTAATGATGAAATTTTTAATTTCCCTTTGCTGCCTCCCTATCTCTTTCTCAAGTGGGATTAGAATAATTACCTGGACCTGTCATGCGTTTTTCATTCTGCATGCTTGGTCAGCTCCTCCACACTTCTGCACTCGAAAATAAGAACCTACAAACTTTTGCCTGTCCCTGTCTACTGCAAGGAGGACATTATTTTCCCTCTGCTACACATGTTGGAACTCCATTTGACAGAAGAGCCACACGCCTTTTATTTCTAATTTAGCCCAGTCTTCTTTACTTTACTCCACTCTACTGCAGACGTGTTGGAGGTCACCCAGGCCCGGTGTCATTACTCAGTGACTGACAGACTGACAAGCCCTCTTGTCTTGGCCCAGTTGGCTGCAGGTGAACCCAAATAGCTGGACCGTGATGGATGGCAGCTGACGGAGGACTGACAGCAACCGGAGGGAGAGACCGAGCTGACTCGAGTGCAGTAGCACTACCACAGCCGGCTGCAGAACTTTGGATTTGTGTAAGCATGTGTCTCTGTTGGCCTGGTCAAGTTTTATCAAACAAGAGTGCAGATGGCTGTGGCCGTTGCCTGAAGGTGAAGTGTGAGTGGAAGGTAAAACAGAATCTCCATGTTGCCCCCGACGGGGAAAGTGAATGAATAGCACTCTCCTCTGGATCAGCAACTACCAGCTGAGTGCCCTTGAGCTGTGGCTTTCTTACAAGGGATGTAAGAAAATATCGATTCATCGACTTGAGTATCATGATATCATGTTTTGCGATACTGTATGGATTCTCAAAAATCCCGTATCAGTCTTTAATTAATAGTTTGCATGCAAAACACGCAAAGAGTGGCTCATTTTGTGTTTGTGTTTGATCTTCAGCCATTTGACTCCTCCACTCCAACGTCACGGAGACAGGATGACATGAATGCATGGAGTGTTTTCATGTGCAGTGTCACTGGGACACACTGACTTTCCTTGGGTGACTGAATGAAAGAAATGCCTCTCTGCTCGTCTCTCCATGATCACAGAGCAGGACTTCTTAACTGCCCACAGTGGATCGGGTTTCGAGTCTTCATAACTAGTGGTCAGTGGCACTTATATGAGTGAGTGCAAGATAAGATCAAGAGCTCTCTGTGTGTCTGAGTGTGTCCACTCTGAAGCGCCTCTCAACACTACCTTCTCCTACAGTGTCACCAGCAAGTTCATCCCAGAAATATAATAAAGTATTATCAGTCTACCAGTTAAAAAAGCAATATACAGATAGCAGAATATCAACCCTTTCTTTAAAACCAAATAAAGGCTCACCAGTTCCCTCCTTCTTACAGGGGTGCAGCAGACAATTTCATTGATGATTCTTCCTTTCTACTTAATGGAGTGCTAATCAGTAGATGGAGTCTTTGGTTGGATTTGGAACCTGCAGACTGTTAGCTATCAATTTATTGGCATATTGTTCTCTAATAGATGTCTTGAGTTTCTTTAGAATCATAACCACTTTCTTTGGAGGTAAAACTGAACATGAGTGCGCCCAAAATGTTCGTCAGAGTTCTTCAAAGTATCTTCTGACTTCTATGTTCCTTGTCCCGTCTGACAGCATGTCAGCTAAATTGTTAATCTTGATGATAAACTGACCTTACCTTCTCTTTTCTGGTTGGATTAATGCACAAAACAAAACAACATGTGCTATTGCAAGTGCAATAACATTTTAACCAAAGTCATTTTGACTTAGGTTTGATACCTGTTCAGTTTTTTTCTTATCAACAAACCAAACAGGTGAACTGCACTGAGCTCAGATATCCATCCACAGCAGAAAGCTCACATATCAGGGGCTGGTGTGGAATGGGCTCTGTGTAGTACGGTTAAGTTCAATTTGGTTTCCTCTTTTTTTTCTGATGGTATAGAATCCTTAATATTGTGGCGAGGCTCACGTTGAATAATTCTTTTGGGTCATGTTCCTTATTCAGCAGAAACACTTCAAAGCTGTCATCTGGACTTAGACGTGCCTTTTTTGGGTTTTTTTGCCCGGGAAGGTGTCTTGGAAGGCTTTTTATGTGCCGCTGGAGGCTGAACTGCCGGCTGTGTGGCTGCTTGGGAGGAATGGATGGTGGTAGAGCCTTTGATTTGGTAGACAGTCATGGAGGGCTGGGGGGGCAACCTGCTGATCTGAAGGAGGGGTTTAAAATGCCTGTAGTGACGATGCTGCAGAATATAAGGGCTGAGATGGGATGGGGAGCCTGAATATTCTGCAGAATCTGGTCAGTAGTAGTACCACATAGTCTTCCTCCCCAATGTTTCCACTGGTTGACCTATCTTTTAAATAGGGGTTGAGGAAACTTAAAATGGAGCTGTACCTCTATTTCTTTCTCCATCCAGCTTAAGCACCACTCTTCTTTTCATTATGTAACCTTCTTTTCCATCGTTTCTTACATTTATTTTCTGCAAAAACAAATCAGAATTTCTAACATGATGGCATTCACCATTTCCGTAGCCCCTGTCATGGTGTCCGCCTCGCATACATACAGTATACAAATAAACAGCTAAGCTAAATTTAGCCTTGGATTGAGCTAATTTGGTAAGGTATGTGCCTCAGGTAGCCCCATCCCACTGCGGACCCTTCGCCACGCATCGTCTTTCCTGGCGAGAGCATGGTATGTTTAATGTAGTGTTGTAGAGATTAGGGAACTCTGAAACACAGTATGACTTTTTCTTCCATCCCTTTACTTTCCGTGAGTGTCACTTACGCCACTTTGAGTGCAATCGGTGGCAATTTTTGAGCGGTTTTCTACGCCAAAGGTAACGTTTCTGCCTAGCTCTTCCCGTAGGAAAACAGAGTGGTTTTACCCCTGATCATGTGTGGGCACCTTTCTAGTGTTGATACCTTCACATAATGACATTTCTCAGTTCTCAAGTCTCAGTTCTTTGCGTCTATTGCTATTAATTTGCAAATGTTAGCAGGCTAAGATGCTAAACTAAAATGATGACCATAGTAATGTTAGTAATGACCAAGCTTATGTTAGCATGACACCACTGTGTCAATTACAGTCTTACAGGGCCATTACCATGGCTAAGAACTGATACTGTAAGGAGCCACTGACTGCAGTGTGATGTGAGCTTGCCCCTAGTTATTCTCCATCACACTCTTTTTTGTGAGCCTATTTCCCTTGCCTCCAAGATTACAGATGCAAACAAAAAAGCCTGTTCACATTCATTGCTGGAGAACATCAAAGGTTACTTATTAACGACTGGCTCTTCACTGTTCTGCACTGTTATATCACTGATGGTCAGCTTCTGGCATTCAGCGAGAGAAAGATAGATGGGTTTTTTTATTACAGTGTGATGTTGCTGGAGGGCATCATTATATATTTTTGAAGGTTGTTCCAACAGTTGTAATCTGGGTCAATGCAGTAGCCTACAAGCAAGTGTATGAAGCCTTATTGCAAATTGGCCCTTATTTCTAGCTCCAGGGTTGCTGAACCCAGAGCATTGCATGCTAAACACTATGATGCCCGTACTGTATGCAGGCCGGCTGGTCGGCCAGGGAGTTTTTCTTGTCAGTTTCATGTAAGCTGACTGCTTGCTTATTTTTCCAGCTTCAGCACAAAGATAGCATGAGGTAAAGAGTGGGAGCAACACAACCCCTATTAATCATAGCAAAGACTGGGCTTCCCCAGGCAGAGAGACAGGGTCCCCGTGTGTATTTATACATTCCTGCATGCATGCGTGCAACTGCAGTACATGTATTGTACAGTGTTGATATATCTGTACTTGTCAGTTTATATGTAAGCAGTATGGGTGTGTGTCCTTCCCCATGTCTGCCAATACACAATGTCTGCACCCACCTTACAGGATACAATATCCAAAATCCATTCATCAAAGTCATAAAACAGGCTTTTATTGCACCAGTGTGGGTGAGTGTTAATGTCTGCATGGATGTATCGGCGTTCACGTGTGCCTTCATATATACGTGTCTGTGTTTTGTTTATGTACTTTTCAACAGAGGGTATAGATCAAGTGGAGGCTGACTTCTCTATGCGTCCATGTGATCTGTAATAAAATATTGTTGTTGTCGACCCATATAGCACATTATATGAAGAGTGCTGTGTAAACTGGTGCGGTATGTACATTGGTATATGCATTAAATTATGTGTGGATTCATATAAATGTTGAGGATCAGGTACAAGCTGTTATCTGTGTGTGTGTGTGTGTGTGTGTGTGTGTGTGTGTGTGTGTGTGTGTGTGTGTGTGTGTGTGTGTGTG
>JBBPCS010005825.1:0-10218 GCA_037974645.1 Hollardia meadi
TCTTTCTTTCTTTCTTTCTTTCTTTCTTTCTTTCTTTCTTTCTTTCTTTCTTTCTTTCTTTCTTTCTTTCTTTCCATCCCTATCCATGAAATAAAAGGGAATCCCAATGCTCAAAATACAAGAACCTGTACTGTTGTTACATATCATTAGACTGTGTTTTTCTTTTGATTTTATCATCTTTTTTTCCCAAATCTTTCACGTTAAATACTGTCGCTTACATTTTTACAATTTCTCTCTCTATCTCTCTCTCTTTTGCTATTATGGAGGACGAATGGCGAGAAAAGCATACAATATACAGGCTATTGATCCACGCCCATCACTGCAGAAAAAAAAGTCAGTTCAGGGGGTGGGGGAATGGAGGGGGACTGGACACAGCGATCGATAACCTACTCTATCAGCCGTTTCCATGGCAACCGGCCGAGCAAGGACAGAGGGCTGCCATGCATTTTGCACCTGTCTATTTCATATACCTATTGTGATAATGAAAGTGTCAGGGAAACAAATGCAAAGGTGACGTAGGGCTCCAGCCCAACGTCAACTTCCACAATTAAAGAAATTACATAAAGGTTAATAGCTTGCTGGGAAAGAGAGGTGAAAAATGGGAGCAAGGGCGGGGATTCTGGGGGGATTTCGGCGACCTCCTCCCCTCCCCGATGTGGGCTGAAGGACACTCGAAGGCAAACTAGGTTGCAGCACGTCGGCCGCAAATCCGGCAGTATGGGTTCTAGGTTATTTTCAGAAAAACATGCACAGATGACAGTTTCAAATCGGCAGTTGTTTCCTGATGGTGGAGACTTGGCCTCTTTTGTGGTTGACCCCAATTTGGAGGTCCAGCAAGCATGATCAATGTGCTGGCCATTAGCTCACCATGAGCAACTGTAGGCACAAGAGCAGAGAAATATATGTTGCAGAGTAGATACAGAAAAGGAGTGAGGAATGCAGGGAGGGAGTGGCACTGTTGGATGAGGTTAGCCGACGCTCTTCTTCAGATCAAAAGCCAGCAGGCCGAGCCAGACAGACTGTCAGGAGAACTTGACACCCAGACAATCACCAGATCTCCGTCTGTCTGACTGTGGTGGGCATTGAACTTCTAACCCTCTTTGAACCGGAGGCTCATTGGCTCCAGAGCCTTGGTGCTGATCTGGGTCGGCCCTAAGTGAAGCGGATGGATATCGTGATCTGGGGCCTGTGTTGATCATGTGCCATATTGATCGCCAATCGAAACTACTGCTGAAAACGCAGGATTGAAAGAGAGAGAGAGGGGGAGACAGACTGGGAGGGAAGGCAATCAGCTGTGGCGTCTTGCTATGGTCATTGCTTCTGTATCAGGCTGCTGTGGTTGCCGACACTGCTGCAGCTTTCAGCTTTAGTGCATTTCTTTTCTTTTAGGGTTCTCCTCTGTACCGGTGTCTTCTGGTCTACAGTTCACAGTCGTGAACGGCAAATCGCAACCCGCAATGGATTTGCTTGAATGACAGCAGAGTGAAACTCGAGCACTAGTGCAGCATGTTGGTGAGTGGAAAGCCGCACCACGGTGGACAACACAGCGGTTGTCCTCTAGCACCAGAGGCACTCTGTGTTTTGTGGGCTGTGACAGTGAGCTATTGACAGACACGTGGCTCTGCAGTGTTGTTCAGGGGCCACTGGCCACTGCACTGACCTTTGACACCCTGTCCATGCACCAGCCTTCATTGTTAGGGGAGAAGGAAGAAGAAAGAGGAGCAGGAGGAAGAGGGAGTAGAGGGGGGAGAGATGACCCTTAGTTTCCTTGTATTTGGATTATCCCTCCCCCACAGCCTCACCCCTCCCATCCCCTCACCTCCATCCATCCCTCCCCTCTCCCCCCACACACACGCCACCTTATGCCGATCAATGACAGTTTCATGTGGCTTCTCTGGGCCTGCAGTGACGTGTGTCCTATTGATTTATCGACATTACTCCAGGCAAGCGAACCCAGAAGCCCCCTCTCTCAGTAGGCAGCCAGGCTCCAGCCCAGCAAAGGCGTACCTCCCCCTGTGCCGGGTGGGCCCATGCCAAGTCATCCAACTGTACCAGGCTCTCTGGAAGCAGCAGCAACGCATTAGCTGCACACAGATGAACAGTATTTTTGTGTGGATGCATGTCACTGAGAATGCTTTTAAGCATTCCCCCCCTCCCTCCCTCTGCCCATCTAGTTTCTGCCTGTCCCCACTCTTCTCCCCTGCACTCCATACAACATGTAATGGGGACAATGAGTGAGACACCCTGGCACTCACAAACACATTTACTGTCGCCTCCGATTTCCAGAGGCGACTATTCCACTTTTATGGTTAAAAGGTTCTTTTCTTTCGTCCGTGTCAATGTCATGCCTCTATGGCCATGGCTCATCCTTGTGGCTATTGCTCTCATCTGTCCCCCTTCCTGTCTTTTACTGGGTGGGGGTGCAAATCAGACAAGCCCATCCTTTTACACCCCCCCCCCCCTCCAGGCTCTCCTGTGTCCAGTGAAAGGCCAGTGGATTCTTGGAGGGGAGGGGTAGAGGGCAGCTGGACACTCCCCGTGGCCTGGCTAGCCGCTGATGTGGGGGTCGTGGTGGGGGTGGGTGGTGATCCAACACCATTAGGATAGGACTGCTGCGATGGCAGCTGGCCTTAAAAAAGGAGAAGGAGAAGGGGGGTCAGGGGAGACTCAGAGATCAGTGACCTGGCCACAGTGTCCAGCTGGGGGGTTATTTCACGGCCCATCTCCGGCCACGTGCTGGATGACCATCTGGGGATCTGGCAAACCCCACAACAGGGGTAGCATCATCTTCTTAGTTGCAGGGACGACAACAACAAAAGTCAAGAAATCTATCAGCCTAATCTGGAGAGAGGTGGGAGGGGGCACTGCAGCTGCCCCTGGTTGTTTGTCATCAAGTGTGGTGCGCATCTGCTATTTAATGCAATGTAGTGCGGTGTTCTAATCTTGTTGATTAATTGCAAATATATTCAATCTCTCCATTACTGTACATTTAGTTTGGGCTGTAGCGGATTTCTTTTTCTTTCTTTTTTTTTGGATGCTTTAGTCTAAAGCAGAGGCTTTCAAACTGGGAGGTGGGCCTCCGCGGGGGGTCAGAAACTAATAAATGCCTCAGGACAGACCTTTATATGTATTTGGTTAGTCTGACATTATATCAAACAGCAATGTTAGACCATCTTGGCTCAACTGTTGAGTGTCTATGGGATCAAATAACATAATAATGATCCCATTGGCACTCAGAAATTGAATGAAAAAAAAAATCAAGTAAAATAAGAAGGGCCGAAGAGGCGTCTTTTTCCAAGCTTTGTCTGAAGGGAGGTCCACAGTCTCAGACTTTGAAAATCTCTGGTCTAGAGAAAATCAGAAATAATGAAAAATGCTCAACATAATTTCCCAGAGCTTAATGTGACATCTTCAGTCCTCCCCAAGATATTCAATTCACATTGATTTAAAACAGAAAAGCAGCAAAAATTTCACATTTGAAAATGCTTCAAACAGAGTTCGTTTGGCATTTTTGCTTGATAAATAATGAAAACTGTTTTTGGATCATCGATTAATTGTTGCTGCACTGCGTCTGATGCTGCCCTGGTCTATATCCTGAAAAGAAGTAAATGAGATGGCTATAGTTTAAATATCTGTTGGACTGTACCACTGGAGTGGAAACCCTGAAAGTTTAAAGGTGTTTAAAGGGGGGCGGGGGCCCAGATGGACCACCAGATCCTCTTTTAGCTGAGCTGTTCAGTTTGATGGTCCTGATCGGAGAACAGATTAGCACTGGTTTGTTGTCAGTCCCAACCTCACCACTCCTCCTCCTCCTCCCCTTCTTTCTTCTTCCTACACCTTCTATCCTCCCCCATCCTTTCATCATTCTCTCCTTCTGTCTTAAACTGTTTAAGGTGATCGAATTTTGCCCATCCACCCAATGTGGTCGGAGGGGATCAAGGGTTGCTGACCCCAGCCTGATTGTAAAGGTTGCGGAGGGGAACCTCCATAATAAATAGAGGTCTTGCTAAACAGATCTGACCCTCTAGATGTTTCTATGAGCTTAAAAATTCTCTGTCTTTATTTTGGGGGATTCTGTAATCCCTTTAACATTTATCATTGTTCTGCTAATGAAAGTGATCTTTGCGTCCATGTCTGATAGGTTTCTAATTAGATTCACATAGACCCATGTGGAAATGATCCAAAGGATGAGCCAAGGGAGGATTGGAGAGGTGGAGTTATTGCTCTCAGAAATGCTCCAATGTGCTGAAAGAAATTCATGGGGAGAGATGCAATTGTGCACCAGTGTAATCTTTGGTCAGCACTTCTTCATGGCCGATACCATGATAGGAAAGAAATCCTCTTCTGAAATTTGATTAATTGCTGTCTCTCCGCCTCTCAATCCAAATATTGGTGGAAATGGAGGCCGGTTGACAGGACAGATACATCAGCCTTGAGAGCTGCAAGCCCCTGGCAAGCAGAGGCATTTCTTATCCTGTAACAGGATATCCACGTACAGCGAGGTGTGGAAAAGTGAGAACTGCATCGTCTTCATTTGGCCATAACAAGGGAGAGGGGGAGGAGGAGTGTAAGGAAGGGCGGGGAGGGGGTGGTAGTCAGCCAGCCAGCCAGGCAGGCAGCTCGCTGGGTTGGGCCGAGGAGTATCGATTGATTTCCCAATAGCCTCTGGTCCATGAGTGGCGAACCCTGGCCCCGGTTGCTAGGTGACCACACCATCCAAGATGGAGAGTAGGGTGATGAAGGGTGACAGCAGCTCTGAGGGTCAGTGGGGGCACTGGTCATTCTGCAGCCCCTCTGGGACACTCCGGACATGCAGATACTGCAATGAAACTGGACCTTAGCACGCAGGGAGTGATGAGCGAAGCAGGAATATAGGAAGACAGTATCAGAGAGGAGAGTGTCGTCCACCATCTTTGTGCTACTCGGCTGTGATCAATGCAGAGTCTGCGAATTGTTGTAGCTGTATGTATCTTTATGACATATATTACTGCAAAATAAAATTGGAAAGCAGCCGTTATATCAGTTTTATGGAGATCATGTTAGGTTTCAGGACTCACATCGGCGAGTTTTCCGCAAAAAATAGATTCCTTGAAAAATATTTACGACTCCCGCATGATTTCAAAGGGGACGTTGACCATATATGAAAATATTGATTTGACAAACAAAGGGCTATTCAGATAGTCACTGGCCAAAACATATTGCCTAAATTTGAAGATGAAGGATATTGTCTTTTCACAATCACAGTAAAAACAGGCTGCTGTTCTCATCACAGGACCGAAGCAATTTACTCAAATGTGCAATTTACTAAATCGTAAAAGAAGGAGAGAAATTTACTGCCATAGTTCTGTCAAAATAAAATATGCAGCACTGAGCTGATAGGGTCCAAAGCAAGGAGGGAAATTGTTCATTTGAGTATTCACATTGTAAAATTAAATGCACTTTATCATACAATAAAGTGCTTTATGCTTGACATATCTGCACATTTAGAAAAATGGGTTACAAACTGATTACAGGCATGCAAGTTGAACATTTTACAGCTTTTTATGAAAGTGTGACTCATGACAAAATCTATCCTCATAAAAAATATATATGTTTTGCTCATGGACAGCCAATCAAAAAGCAGAATAAATGCTCAGTGAATGCAGTCACCTCGCAAATGAACAAAAGAAAAATACTGTAAATATGAACTGGCCATAATCTATATCACATATTCCACAATGATACATGATACCGTAGCGCTTTTCTACATATCGATTGTTCCACTGTGCGAGTGAAAAATGATACGGAGGGCAAAAGAGAAGAAGACGAAGCATGAGGAGGAGGAGGAGGAGGAAAAGACGAAGAGGGGAGGGGGGTGGGGTGGGTATAAACTGGGAGACAAATGTAAAAGGATCTACATCACACTGTAAGCGCTGCACTGAGAGGGAAGTTACCAGAAGGCAAAAAAAAGCAGCTCAGAAGGGGGTGGGAGGTTTTGTGTGTGTGTGTGTGTGTGTGTCAGGTTGAGGGTCACGGGGAGAAACCCATCCAGTTGGCCCTGAAAGGCCACCTTACATTCTGGCTGTTGCCTTGTTCTTCCTGTATGAAGGATTTCCCTTCATCCTGTGCCATGCCTCTCATGTCCTCCTCAGAAGGATCCTGAGCATTTTCATGTCTGTTGGAGTTCCATATCCCGAGGAGGGAGGACTTATGTGTCTCTGTGTGTGCATGTGTATTTTCCTCCATCCCATCTATTAATAATATTGTCGAGAGAGAGAGAGAGAGAGAGAGAGAGACAGGGAGATAGAGGAGGATGTTTGCTTTGGTACAAGGCAAGATGTTTCTCTGTTTGCAGCCCTAAGCTGTGAGTATTCAGCTCTTAAATATTCCCTTCCCCTGTGACTCCAAACTATCTCTTGCCCTTAAGGGTTGCATGGACCTCCCTGGTCAAATATCCACATACCTTTAACGGCAGCTGGCAACCAAACTGTTCAAATGGGAGGATTTAGGGCCTGGTTGGCTGGAGAAAGAGTGAAAGAGCAGAAAAAGATGGGAAAAGTACAAAACGAATGGTGTCTCAAACATTTGGGAGATGGTCATTAAGGACAGAAATGATTATCTTTGGCCCCCAAGACTCAAGTAACGCAGTAACTAAAATGCTGGCTGAGAATGTTAAATCTGCCAAAAATCTTCTGATCTCAGCTTTGAGAAACAAGTCAATTTTGATGGATCCAGTTATGGACAATTTCCAAAATCTAGTCTTTTCTCTCACCCCATGATCTGGACAAACTTAACCACACCTTTGTTTCTCATCGCCAAGAGTACTGTTCTCCCGCTGAGTGCTGTTCTACAGTATATGCATGCTGTATTCTTGTTGGTGTCAGTCTCCCTCAATTCTACTGCTCGGTTTGTCCGGCACCAAAAAGAAAGACAGCATTACCACAGTTCTGCCGTCCCTTCATTTGCTTCCAGCCGGGTATGGAAGTTGATTTTAAATAATGTTGTTGCTTTATAGGCATTCAGTTGCTTCGTCATAGATCTTTTAAACCTTCAAATTTCTTTTAGGCCTCATCTTCAGATCTAAAACCGTTGGACGTTCCATGTTCCTCAAAACTTCACGAAAAACAAAATGAACAAAAGTTCTACAAATGAGCGATACGAAAATGATTGACATCGTCTGATCTATACTGCCTCAAAAACTTCTTGTCATGGTTAAATGAAACCAGCGTTGACGGTTGAAGAAATGGGGGGGGGGGGGGGGGGCGCCAGTTTTTTCACCATACTCACTTCCACCTTCGCCTCTGCCATGATTTGCATGGCCACAAGATGTCCTTGTCTGGAAAACAAAGTCTCTTTCTGGCATTTCAATAAGCGATCAATGCAGTTGTTTTACTCTTGAGGACAGTCTTGCTGCTCGGGAAACGGGAATCGAGCCTTTGCTGTCTCCTCGACTGTGGAGCAAGCTCCCTCATAGTGTTAGGACTGCCCCAGCTGCCTCAAAGGCCTCTCTGTATTTAGATCTGCATTTCTTTTGGTATGCCACAATGTGTGCACTACATATGTTTTGCTTGTTCTCTTAGATTTTTAACCTTGCCTGGGAAATCACTCTCGTCAACTTTTGCTTTTTTAAAATGTGCCAAATTGACTTGACTAAATTACCACCGAGGGCCCCTGCACCCAACACAGTCCACCAGCTGTGTATTTTTGTGTGTGAGTGTGTCACTCTTTGTGGGTGTGTGTGTTTAGCAGCGGAGAGCGAAGGGGGAGGTGGATGGAGATGGTATCAATCGCCAAGCCAGGCCATTGAATGTATTGATTAGTTACCTTTCTTATTAACATGCTGATTAAAGAGCGAAGGGAGAGAGAGAGGCAGAGGGAGAGGGAGTGAAAGAGAGGACGGACGAGGCTGCACGCACACACGCACACACTCCTCGCCTCGCCTCGGACAGTCGGACGGAGAGGAAGCAGCAGCCGCGGCCGAGAAACAGGAAAGGATGCAGAGTGGATTTAACAGCCGAGCGGGGATGGAAAATCAGGGAATAATTGGGAAGAGGAGGAGAGGGGGGAAGCGAGATGCAAGAGAAGAGGAGGAGGAGGATGAGGAAGAGGAGGAGGAGGGGTAAGGGTGTTGGGGGGGGGGGGGGGGGTGCAAAGGGGAGATTTGACCTGACTGGAAAACCAAAGAAGGAAAAAGAGGAGAAACCCTGCTGCCTTTGATCCCCCACCGAGTTACACTGGCTGGAGAGACTGACACACACACTTTTCGGCTGTGAGACACACACATTTACTCCCACACACACACTCACGAGCTCACACACACACCTGCATTCTCACTTAAACACACACACACACACACACGCTGTGAGGCTGACAGGCCGTGGCAGAAGCATGCATTATCGTAGCAGAAAATAGCTCAGTGTTTGTGTGATCAATATGCTTTTTAAACTGTATTTTTACCAGTAAGTGACCGTGTTAAACAGCGTGCGGTGAGGGATTTCTTAAGATGCATGCCAAGGTTTTCCGAGAAAGGCGTTTTTTTTGGGGGGGGGGTTTATTCCGAGAGGGACCGGAAGGTGTGGAGGGCAGGATGGAGGGAGGGTGGGGTGGGGAGCAGAGGATGCAGGAGGATGCAGACGTGTTTATTTGTATGTTTGTGTCGAAAGCGTTTTTGAGTGGGTGTGTCTGCATGTTTTGTCAGTGTTTTTGCGTGGAAGAGGGAAGGAAGGATGGTGGAGGATCTCTCCAGAAGAATCAGACCAGGAACTGACATGTTGTCTTGTCCGAGGGCAGGCAGCGTGCATAGTCTGCTGTGTAAATTGATTACAGATGTAGTGACTCCTGGTTATGAAGGAGTGTGAAGTGATGAACGCTGCAGGCCTGGGAGCACATGTGTGCTACAGAGGCCTTGTCTTGTTCATGTTTCTGTGTTTTTAATGGGAACTCTCTTTAGAAATGGCTCAGGTGATGTCTCACTCTGCTCATGTTTTACAGACTTAAGTTAGCGAACAGGAAAACAACCAAAGAAACTAGTAAGTGCCTGATTTATATAGACAAGTGCTGCTTTTTTCCCCTCTTCCTTTCCTATTTATTTATTTGCTTATTACTTACTAACGTACACTTTTTTTTTTAAAATTTGAAATTAGAAATCTTTCAAAATGACATGGAAACTTGACTTTTTCCGGGACTGATTTTCCGATACATTTGTGTTAGGTTCATGTTCATCGTCAGTTCAGTTCAGTCATTTTAACTTGATGGGAAACTTGATTTGCAGTCAGGGCCAAAAGATTTAAAAAAACCCATCAAAAGTACAAAAACAGAGACAAAGTTAAAAACTAGTACAAACATGTTCCTTCAAGTACAATAAACAATAATAGAACAGAAACAACAATTAATTTGGCAGCTTGTTGGTCTTCCCATAACAGCCAATCACAAATAAAATCTAGATTTATTCTAATTGCAATATTATTCATTGGACTTAATACATTATCCTGCTGGTTCAACAGACTGTAAACTTCTGTGTCACTGATGAAGTGGATGAATCTGGACTTTCACATTAAAATCCCCTGGAGAAAAAAAAAAAACTTCACCTGTAGCAAAACATGCAAATGCAGGACTTGACTTCTCTATGACTAATGATGGAGGCCACTAATTGTTCAGCTATAAAAAAAAAAAAAAAAAAACAACTTCTAATGATCACTGATTCCGAGCTAAAGGAGAGAGAGGAGAAAAGAAAAGAAAAAGGAAGTCAGACAAGTTCTAACTTATCGACCTCTGCGCCCCCTTGAGCTTCCTTTCGCATAAATTAAACACTCTTCCTTCCTCGCGCGGCTCGGGCCACCAGATAATTTCATTTGCATAAAGAACGCGGAGCCAATTACACAGGGAGATATTTACATTTTATATGAAAAAATAGTTGTAGGGCAAATGGGGGGCTGTTTAAAAATGCACGGATCGATGCTGGCTTGCGCGTGCTCAAACAACCACACACACACACAATTTGCAAATTAACTTTATAAGAATTAAAGCTTTTATTTTATATATCCCTGCAGCCATATTTTAGACAATTTAATTTATTCCACAGAAAACTATCATGCAGCAAATGAACACTTATCACCTAAATATTCAGAGATATTTCCCCTCATGTACTCATGTTTGATTCTTGCCGGTGGGGGGGGGGGGGGGGGGGGGGGGGGGGGGGGGGGGGGGGGGGGGGGGGGGGGGGGGGGGGGGGGGGGGGGG
>JBBPCS010005826.1:0-10217 GCA_037974645.1 Hollardia meadi
TCCACTAGAACATTGTACTGTAGCTATGATCAATGTCATTCACTTCATCTGTCAGTGGTTTTAATGTTGTGGCTGATCGGTGTATATCTCTCGTGACAAGCCAAAAAATTTAGGAAATCACTGAACTAACTGACTGTCCCTCTTAGAGAGCGGACAGTCACAGGGAGGGAAATGGTTCCAATAACCAGATTTGAGAGGCCAACCTGCACTTCTTTAAAACCACAGGAAAACACAACTTGGTCCTTAGTGAATGTGTTTTCAACCAAGAATGATCCATATTTGTCAAAGCATTTTGTGAAGGATTATGGTGGAACAGCATGGAGGTAAGGAATAATATCCAATCAGAATGAAATAATAGAAAATCAAGATTATTATAAAATACAGTAAATGTGAAAAAATACTAAATTATTTCATGCATGTAATGAAACAAAGGACTGTAAAAAACGGTCAAATACCACATTTTCAGTGTACAGGTTGCTTGTGTGACAGAGGGAAAGACTGAAAAATTGCAAGATAAAAAGGAAAGGATGAAAGGGAAAAAAAATTAGAAATCTCCACAGAGCCTGCAGTGCCAAGAGGGTCCATGAGACCTGCAGCAACAGGAGTAGCGGTGCATAATAAAGGAGGGGAAGTGACAGACTGTGTGTGAGCATTAACAGAGAGAGTGAGTGAGAGGGTTGAGAGCTGCCAGCGAGCTCTGTGTGTGTGTGTGTGTGTGTGTGTGTGTGTGTGTGTGTGTGTGTGTGTGTGTGTGTGTGTGTGTGTGTGTGTGTCCCATCAGTCAGGCCTGCTCTACAGCGAAGGCCCACCCTGCTCCCACCCCCCACCTCTCTCTCTCTGTTCCTGTTGATATCAGAGGTTAGTAAATAAAAACCGTCTGGATCTGATGCAGAGGCATGCATAGCCGGGCCAACTCTACTTTTATTTATAACAGGAAATACTTTCTGCCTGAACAATGTGGGAGGAAGAGGGGGTGTAACCTCGTTGACGTAAATTCACTCTCTTCTTCCCGATTTCTCCGCTCTACACTTGTTCTGTGTGAATATACATCTGTCAGAACATCTGTTCTGACTTCACTTTCTCCATCCCCTCTTTCCCATGTCTTCCAAATCCTGCTTTCACTCCCTCCCTCTCTGCCCTGACAGGAAAGAAAAGGTAGACAAAAACAAGAAGCTGAGAGGAAAACTGAGGACATGCAACAGCCTCATTACAGTTGAGTACAAAGAACCAAAGACATCTTGTCCTTATATCTCTCAAACAAGCCTCAGCTTCTTCTTCTCTGGCTTCCTCAGACAGTTGCCCTCCGCTGAACTTTTAGATCAAATTTGTCCTGAAACATCTGGTGAGCCAATCAGTCCCATCCCGGCTGTCACCATGACAACAGATTGGAAGAAGGATGAGGAACTTACACATCAAATTCGTTTTCCTTCAGAATCTCCTTGAATCTGTTCATGAAGATTTTCTCACTCTCCGTTGAAGGGACAAATCCACGATCTAGGAAAGATCAGACAGAGACAAATTTAATAGTGCCTTCATCGTTCCTGGAACCCGTCTGATCTCAAAGTTTTTGCTACAATAAAAACATTTTGGTCAGTAATTACTGTTAAGTATGTTCGTGTTGGCAGGATCATTTTGCTGTTTTGCTTCATCACAATAATAAAATGGGACTTGCAATTCTACATACCAGGACTGAACATCAGAATTTTTTTAAACTTGTCATATATTTTGTACATATTTGTGAACAATTTGTGAGAGCTGGACATTTCATTTCCTCCCTCTACACTTTTCAGACCTGGGAACTCTGTGTACTTGGAAGAAAGCCTGCAAATGTGAAAGCAGACACATTTCATCAAAACACATTACATTATAGTCTGTGATAATTTATCAGCCTGTTTCCATGACAACTTTCCAATCACATGGAAAGTTTTAAGAATGATGATACTTGTGTTGGTAATGGAAAGCTCAGATGCTGTCTTTCACTGAAACAGTGCTCAGCAACAAAACTAAGGCAGATGCCACAACTAGCTAACAAGCTCACTTTAGCTTTGCTAAAGCTTTGCACATTTTTAATTTGAAGGTCTTTCAATTGTACACCTACAATAAACATGTTCCTAAAGCATGTTCCTTAACATCCACTCACTATTTGTTTTCAACTTTTTACAACTTTAACTCTTATTTTCTTAGCTTGGCCATCATTTCATGATAACACTCTTCTTACCAAAGTTATTTACTGAGATTTGAGAACACAAAGACATCTCTACAATGGAATCCAAAGACAAAAAATAGGTCAGAGAATCAGAAAGCTTTAATTTGGCCAGATTATCTGAAACCACTTTATTTGGAGGTAAAGTTGAAAGTAAGCACACCCGAAATATTGCCTTGCACAGGAAAACTGTGTGAGCACAACTTCAGCGAGTACAGTCGGTGATATGTTTTAATTCTCAGGATGGCGAAGGCATAACCCGCCCTACTCTGACTCTGATTGGCTTACCCTGATATTCTTAACTCTAACCAATCTCACTCCTCACGTCTAACACAAATCACCCCGACAAACAAAGGCTTGCAATAGCCAATCCGAGGCAGAGTAAGGCGGGTCCTGACTCTGCCATCCTGGGGAAAAAATATTTGCCGTACAGTAGGTAAGTTGTACCATGAAGTTAGCCTGTTGACTGAGATGGAGTTTGGGTAATAAGTTTTCAATTGGCATTAGTTTTCAAACACAACATGCCTTCTGAAGTAGGGCTGACCGGAATACTTCAAAGCTTTGAAGCTACGGCTGTTGTCATGATAAACGTCCAAATTAGTATCTGAATGCTTCATTATTTTTAAGAGGAAGGGGACATTGCCTCGGATGCACCTAAAAAGAGGCAAAAGACTGAAAAAGACTGAGCAATTGAGCTCCTCTATGGTGCTTAGCACACATAAAATCAATGACATGCATATGATACGAGTGCACAGAACAGTAACCTGTAGCACTTCTGCTCAGCATGCGCAAAAGCAGTCCAGCAAGCACGGGGCTGAGGCGGGGGCAGTGGCTGATGTCTCCCCTCCTGTCCTCCTCTCTAATTCAGCTCATTATTACAATAACAGTAAAGTAAATCATGACAACTTTGAGGAAAGTATGATAGCTTGTAGTGATCGACTGTAAATGCATCTGAATCCACATTTACGCATAAATCACTCCGCTGCCCACCTGAACGGATTATTTTCTCGGATTTGAAGGCCCACACCACGACCCTAACCCTAACAGGACAGAGGAAACAGAATTAAACTTTTAGCTTCTGAAATATTTTTTCTAGGGTTTATCAGGAGGATGCCTGCTTTACCTGGACTATGTGTATAGAACAGAGAGCTAAGCTGCTGTGCATCGTGCCTGCTGTGTCTAGGCTTCCTATTCCACCCACCCAGCAACCCATCCGCTATATCATAATGTTCACATGTAAGTATGATCTGTGCCCCCAACCGAAGCTTTGAATATTCCTGGGTAATTCTTACTGAAGCTTCAAAGCCATAAACATTGGTATTTGGGACAGTCTGACTGTGAAAGACTTCTGCATGAACAATAGACAGTAGAAAGTTAGAAAAGGTTATGAGAGGTTAGTGGTGAACCTGACTAACTTTGGCTATTGTGACGCCTGAACATAATCTTTACATTCCATCCAGAAAAACATGAAGACAAGAGTTTCTGCTGTGGTTCTGCTCACCTTGTGACTCATGGGTTTCTATCTGGGAGGCCTGGTTGTTCTCTCTCCTCCTCTGCTTCTCGTCCTCCCAGATGGCCTGCAGGCCAGGGTTCCTGCCAATCTGACCTGGACACAGAGGAGAGTCACAATGTGTCAGCTAAACAACACTCATACTTTATCATTGTCAGTAGGAGGAGTTTTTATCCAGCTACAAAGACTGAATGGATGAATCACAGCAACACCAGACTTGAACCAAAGAATTCAACCTATACAGACTAGTCTTATTTTCAGCAGTGCAGTTTTTTATACACTGCTATAGAGCAGATGGAAAAGTATGAGTCAGAACACAAGCACTGCCTGCCCTGGAGTGGCCTCTCCTTTCTTCACTCTAAGACAGATGCTAGTTGTGGTTTACGCTTCTGTGTCCAGCAGTATCTAAATCATACTTACAGCCTCCATGCAAGTACTGTCTTTAATGCATACAGAGGACATTCACTGGCTGTACCGGGGTAACCTTAGGCCCTCATCCTGACAGGAACACGTGTACTGAACGCTTCTTTTACAGGTGCAGCAACAAACTCTGCACACTTCAAATACCAGTGAGAATTTACCTGCTGGAGAGCTGTTTGACTTCAATGCCAAGAACCTCTGTGTTGGCAGTAAACTGCACTCTTACAGTATGTTTACCAGCACAGCCAGTCTGTGATTGGCTTGGACTGAAGGCAAAATATCCAACATTAGTGACTCCATTTATGTCTTAAAATGTGCTGTTTGTTTAAGAGCATGGTTCAGTTTGACACTGAAGAAAATTTTCCCTTCCAAAGCCAGAAAGAAGGGCATATGTTTAGCATCCCAGTTAGGGAGGAAATAGCAAAAAGATGGGTCTGTTTTCTTTATTACAAACCATGTCTAGTTTAGCTTTCTTATCAACATATGGTGATTTGACTTTCTCCTCTGATCTAAGTGCTGTTGTTCAAGTACAAGGATGGGCTTCTTTTTTCAATCACAGTCTAAAATAATTAAAAAAACGTAAACATGTATAAAACCTTTAAATATTAAAAACAAGAGGACAAAGACACAGTTACTGAATCCTAAGGTTTAAGCAATGGTTGCTTCTGTTATGTGCATGGTTTACTGTCAGATAACGCCATCTGCTTCATGGGTCGGGTTCACTTTAGTGAAATATCCCTCCATCCTGGATTCTGCCATCTCTGTTAATCTCTTCCTCTCTCTGCTCCCCTGTGACAGGAGGTGTTAGGTCATCTCCACAGTGTTTATGTTCAGGGCTGCTAATGGATTTGATGGGTGGAGGCGATCAGAGGGAGGTGCTCTGAGCAGCTGTGTTCAGTCAGCCAAATGTGCTGCACCTTAAGCACAAATGATTCAGCAGATGACCTTTCACCTTTACTTTCTGCCCCCAGTCTTATTCCTACAGCTGTGTCAGAGTGGGCTACAGTACTGGTGGAGGGGTGCAGCAGCTCGGATGTTGTCCTGAGTGATCTTACTTTCAATTTCCAGGCGGTTGAGGATGTCTACAGCAACAGCATCAACCTCCAGCTCACAGGTGCTCTGCTTCTCCACCTCATCCAGGACTAAGGAGCTGCAGGCAGACAGAAACAACAGTCAGGGAATTCTTTAAAAAAAAAGGGGTATTAAAAATTAAAAGAGGCAGTTCTCTTAGCCTACAGTTAGGTCTGTTGTACTACTGGCTAGAAATACATTTTTGATGTGTTGTGTTATGATTTTATTTTAGAGGGATTTTAGAGAAAGATGTGGCCGACACAAAATATGGAAAAGAAAGAGAATTTTTTCTCTTGCAGATTGAGGTGTATTCAGACAAAAGAAAAAATCAGCTTTTACTGTCGAGACACTCACAGTAAAGATTAATGCAACAGAGGCTGTGCAGGTGGGACTCACCAGGGTATGGCGTTCTCCTCCCAGCGGACAAACGTGCCCCCCAGGGTGCTGTCGTTGAGCTTGGAGGTGCAGGGGCTCTTCCAGGGGCTGATGCTGGGACGACTGCTGGATGTTTGCCTGTCTGGGATTGCTACTGCCTCTTCTGGAAAGCACACACGGGCCCACAGTATCATCACATGCTTTTCTCATAGGGAGATATTAAACACACAGTATACGTTTCTGTGGCAAATATGAGTGGGATTATTCTTAATTAATCTGGAGTGAATTAATGAGATCTCAGAACTGACAGTCAAATTTTATTCTTGTTCTTGAAAACAACACTTTGACAAAAAAAAAAAATCCTAACCCAAAGTGCACTTACAAGCCTTTTCTGGAGCTTTCAACCATGTCTTCCTCAGCTGCTGCTGAAATTTGAGATGTTTCACGTGTCATCACATGACCTCAGCGTGAAACTTCAAATCACCAGATTACAGGTTTTTTCTTCCAAATATGTTTGGCTAACCTGGGGATCTAACTGTCTGACTGCTTATGTTTCCTGTGGAGTTGGACTTCTTTTTAGCATTATCACAATTAACTTGGCGAATACAATCATTAATGATAATAATATTGGCCATAACTACAAAAAAATACAATAATAATCCTTAAACAATGCAGTAAATGAACTAAACTAGTATAGGAAGGTACAATGAGACACCCTTGTTACCATTGTTTTGTTACATGGGTCATTTTTTGGATACATTCCACTAGTAAAAACAAAAAAAATTAAGTGTAGGAGCGCTTCCTGGACTCAAATAGTTTGTTAGAGGTACTTTATGTATAGGAAAACATGCAGACATCAAACTGCAGAGGCACTCTCTTTTTAAACAATTAAAATGCCTTTATTTTCATGGAATGGTCATATTAACCCTTAGAACAAAGTGCAGCATCAAGCCTTCGAGTCTAACATGACCATGATAATAAAAGTTTTTAAATTGTTTAAAGAGAGTGCCTTGGGGTTGTCTTGACTTTATATTGTTTAATTAATGTTGGGTCTCTGTATATTAATAATTAATACCTAATAATAAAGAGTGTGGTCTAGACCTACTCTACATGTTAAGTGTCATGAGATAACTTTGTTGTGAATTGGCGCTATAAAATAAAATTTGATTTGATGATTTTGATTTGATATTCCACTAGTAGTTTTGATGCTTAGACTTAAATGTAGGACTTCAAAACACATTAGGACTTCAATTCATCTCAAAATGGCCCATTTTACCAGTCCAGCCCCTTTTATCACTCTTCCACTTGATCCCAGATTAAGAACTTGCTTTCAACTTTGGGCTAGAGGGGAGAAGAAAATGTAAACAGGTGTACCCATTATTAGAGTATTTTACTTCCTTTGTTGTATGGGGCATTGGAGCACTCTTTCCATTGATTGCATCAGTGCAGAGGTGGATCAAACACTGGAGCCCTGCTTTTGTTCGGAAGAGAGTCAAGCGTGAGGATTTTGAAAAAAAGAACTTTATTAAACTCAAGTGTGGAATTTCCTGTCCTGAATCATTAATGCCCTCTCATGTGGAGGCGGCTCTGCTGGGCTGGATGCTCTCTGGGAGTGTGAGCAGAGAGGCTCCATCGGCAATGATGAGCGGAGGTACTGGTCTGAGATTAGGACTAAGCTGTGATCAAACAGCGTTGGCAATGAGGGGTTTAAGTCTCCATCAGGAGGAAGTAGAATTGGGCTTGTGGGGGTCAGGTTCATCCAAGATCTGAGGAGGAAACCCTCAGTCTGACGCTCCCACTCTGAGGTTCACTGCCTGAGGAGCAAACCCTGTGTCCCCACATCTCATGAGTCAGTACACTTCAAACTTATGAACACACATATCAAATGCCTGTTTGTGGCTCTGCTGTAGCTGGAGGTAGATGGTTATTTTGAGCTTCAGCAGCTTCAATTCATTTCCCAAGATTCTCTCAGTTGCTTTAAACACATCATTATTAGGCAACCGGACAGCGAGTGGGACAACAAATAACAATATAAAAACATGTCATCTGGTGACATACAGTGTAGAGATAAGGCAAATATCAGAATCAGTGGGGATTTTTTTGTCCGTTTGTCGAAAAAGTAATTTAACAATAGCTGTTTATAATAATAAGAGTTATATGTTGTATTAATAATCTGAATCTGCAAAGTAACCAGTAACTAAAGTTGTCAAATAAATGTAGTGGAGTAAAAAGTACAATATTTGCCTTCAAAATGTAGTGGAGTGGAAGTATAAAGTAGCAGAAACTCAGTACAGTACTCATCAATGGTGATTCTATATTTTGACACCAAGATTCATTTTTACTGCAAATGGTACACTGCTTCCAATTGGCAGTTATCCGTCTCCTTAATTGCTAATAATTAATATCAG
This sequence comes from Hollardia meadi, assembly GCA_037974645.1. Taxonomy (NCBI): domain Eukaryota; kingdom Metazoa; phylum Chordata; class Actinopteri; order Tetraodontiformes; family Triacanthodidae; genus Hollardia; species Hollardia meadi. The sequence continues at coordinate 7,988 of JBBPCS010005826.1, forward strand.
CCCTGAAAAATCCGTTGACCTCTACAGCGGCGTGTTTACTTCTTATTTTACTTTATTCAGAAAACCACTGAAATGCTTCTTTGACATATGCTCAGTCATAGTAGAGGAGAATCATACAAATTTTTTAGCTTCTTTTAGCTTATTGCTTTGGTTTTACGGTTTGCAATTTTAATATTTTAGTTAACTCTCACCGCTTCGATTAAAATAGTTTCCAGCCACACCAAGCAGCTGTTTTTAGTGAAAACGCTTTGATAAACCAACTGCCCAGCACCAAAGAGCGGCACTAGGGGAGTTGGTGGAAACTAAAACAGAGCTAAATAAGAATATCGGTTTTAAATTTGTCATGTTGCGCATAAAGGCTCACCAGTAACCAAGAATGTAAGACTGTAACCAAGAACATACCATTATCATTTGTTGTGATTCTACAGGGGGCAGAAAAAGGTATTTTTATAAAGCTGGGTACAGAGTTGAAAAAATTAGACAAAGACAGCATCAGCCTACGAAGTACTCCTGAAGTTTCGCATAGTGACGCATGCAGCTTTTGCAGTGCACCAGCATTATGAATCGAAGTGTTTGAAGGCAATACCTGGAAAAGATGCAGCTCTTCTGTGTGTGCCTCTGTATTGTCATTGACAGAGATCCAATGGGCTCTGCTTCAAGGAGCTCGACAAACACAGACACTAGAGACTGCAAAGTGCCTGCTGCTGACACCCAATATCTGCTTGCTTGTTCTTGTTCTGTCCTGCTCGCACCTTTTGATTCAGTTTCAATCTCCTGGTTCTGTAAAAGCTTCCACTAGATTTTACTTTTGCCTCCTCATTAAGCAGCAATGAAAAGAGCAGAAGGGCTGATATGGACCACAGAGGAACGGGGTAACCAAAGAGAGAAAAGAGCATAAAATAAAATAGAGAAAGAAATACAGAGAGGTCAGCCAGACAAAGAGAGAGAGAAAAGAGCAAAGACCACAAGACAAAGCATGTGAAAAGAAGTGAGAGGGCAAAATTGGAGATGAAAACAGAGGGAGCTTTCAAAAGACACCAGAGGCATCCTGAGGCTGAGGTGAGATCAGGACTAATTTGATATGACAAGAGGCATGGCAGCCTTCCCCACTGAGCCATGGGTAACAATACAGTGAGCAGAAGGAAACCTGGCTATGCCCACGCTGTCCAGCAGAGATGAAAACAGCAGTGTGTCCTGTGTGACAGCAAAGGTTGGCCACTTGCTCAGCAGCACAGAGGTATAACTGAACTGCCCCAAAGAGAGAGGAGGCAGGGAATGAGGGTAAATGTCAGGCCTAATTATTATTTTTTGCTTATGATTTGTTTAGGTGTCCGCACTGTAAAACACTTCAAAAGACAAGCGTAAAAGCAAGAAAATTGGAATTGCTGTTAAAATTGGAAGAGAGCTGCATATCCCAAAACATCTGGAATACAGGAAAAGAAAACATCTGACGAAGAAGGAAGAAACACTAAATGATGGTTGAGCTGTGAACTATCCAGTATCTATCTCCGTCAACTTACCCGTTTTCCTGCCCCTGCGGAACTTGACAGCCCCCAAGTTAAGCAGGTTCATGCCGTACAGGTTGTAGTCTATGAAGAGCTGCAGCAGGTAGGGGATGTGGCCCTCGTGGGGCTGGTAACTCTTGTTCATCACTGCTCCGCTTTGCAACAGCTCACACACCCTACAACAAACAAGTTATTCCATCAGAAAAGATGTCTGCCACTTATGGGACAAAAAACCCACACATTTACTGATTAAGGAGAATTACATGCATTTAGCAGTCATTTCCCCTCAGCTACACAGATTGTCTTTGTGTTGATGAGATGGTGTAGATTAGAAGATGATTAGCTTGTGATTGCTACGAGTTTGGCTGTTAGAAGTTGGGAAAGGTTCAACTTTAGGAAAACGTCCTCTAACATGTGTGACGACAACCAAAACACTTTAAATCAGTGTGTTTGTGTGTGTGGATTAAGCGTTAGTGGGCATTCAGACCAAAAACAGCCCTGTGTTATAACATACACCAATCAGCCACAACATTAAAACCACTGACAGATGAAGTAAATGACATTGATCATGGCTACAGTACAATGTTCTAGTCATGCCCTCATGCCAACAGCACTCCCCGATGGCATCCATGGATCGGCACGTCCCATATGTAGCTCAATCAGATTTGGATCTGGGGCATTTTGAGTCCAGGTGGACGCCTTAAGCTCTTTGTCACGTTCCTCGG
>JBBPCS010005827.1:0-10217 GCA_037974645.1 Hollardia meadi
TGTGTGTGTGTGTGTGTGTGTGTGTGTGTGTGTGTGTGTGTGTGTGTGTGTGTGTGTGTGTGTGTGTGTGTGAGCCACTCCAGGAAGTGTAAAGGGATCACTTTAAATTGCCAAGAGGGTCAACTATCAGATTCCCTTAAGACAAGCCAGCAATTAGAGGGAAACAATTCAGCACACACGCACACTCACACACATGCACACATTTAAATAAATGCACGCACACATGCATGACTAACTTATACTCTATGTATCTGATAAAAAAAGCAAGTAAAACCAGATGCACACACATTCATTCATTCATTCATTCATTCATTCATTCATTCATTCATACACAGACAAAACACACAGAGTCACACATGCACTAACCGCACACACACTTATACTGTACACCAGCACAGCCACACACACTTTTCACTTCATCACCCTGCAGGCTTGTTAAAAGGCAGTTTGCAGCGTGCAGTAAAGCAGAGCTATGAGTTGCCGCGGCGAGTCAGGTAACAAATTGGCAGGGCTGTTTTCCTTTGCCATGGATTGTGGGAGTGGGTGTTTTTTTACCGCCACCGCCGAGTCTTCCTGTCGGGGGCCCGAGCCTGTGCTGGAGCGTGAACGGGAGGGGAATGATGGAAACACTATTCACGTCTTCTCTCTCTCCATTTCTTTCCCTCCCTCTTTTCTCATCCCTTCTCTTCCTGCCTCTCAGTGTTTGTCTCTTTCTCTTCATTCTCTCTCTCTCTCAGCCCGAGGGCCACCAGCCATATTATTAATCTATTACACTCCTGTTCTCCTCTTCTCATTTGCGCTGTCATCATGCTTCCTCTGCTGATGATTTCTGCTAGTTTTTTCTGTCACCGTATTTAATTTCAAAGTTCAAACTGAGTTTTAATTCAGTTTTCAAAGGGAGAGCAGAAGAGGCAGGGAAGAAGATGGAGAGGTATGAGACAAGTGGTTTAGAATAACCCCAAAAAAGTCTTTGATTAAAGCTTTTCCCTTCTCAAGTATGTTGTTTTGTTAAATTTAAACCTGCATTACTTGATTTTTTTTTGGTCATTTGGGGCAGCGCAAAAAGCACTGGTCTCTGCTCACTCCTGAAGAAAATATGTCTCTTTAGCCGCTCAATCCGCTGCTGTATGTTACTTAGCTTGTAGCTAATTTTGTTTGTCTGCTGGGTGGGTAGCAAACAGTAGGTTCATCAACTTTATTTACTTTCTTCAAAATGCAATAATATATTATTAGCATTTGGTTTGGTTAGTATTATTAGGAAATGAAAAACTATAATGGATATTAGCACATACAATCCCAGCATTTTGAGAGTAATTATAAGTAATCCTGATTAAACCTTTATCAAACATATACTGAAGTAGTTACTTAAAATACAACTTGCCCTTAATTGCAGACAAAAGGTATTTTAAAGCCCAAGGCACAAACTGAAGCACAAGCATGCAAAAAAAAGATCCATATGGTGCAACAATTTCATTCTGGCCTGAAGCTAAACTTTTTAACAGAGCTTTTAAAAACATGAAAAGTGCATAAAATATTTAATGTATTGTTTAATCAATAAAACAACTCCTCAAAACTTCAAGACAGACATAAAGACAAAACGGATTTTGTTCGGCTTGCTTGTTACGACTCTGTGAAGCAGCGTCCCACAACAAAAGCTCCCCAATAAATTGGGGTAATTTTGCCATAAAACCCGAAATGGGCTGTAGAGAGAGGAAACCAGAGAGGAAAGAGCCCAGTCTGAAATGTTAAGACTGCACAACCACTACCCACCATTTCCTGATGGGCAATCACAGGCTGTTCATACAGGCTTTGCTCACTCTTCAATGTTAAGTGTGTGTGTGTGTGTGTGTGTGTGTGTGTGTGTGTGCGTGCGTGCGTGCGTGCGTGCGTGCGTGCGTGCGTGCGTGCGTGCGTGTGTATGACTGGAGGCCAACCCCCAAAACACCTAAATGATTACAGCCTGTCTCTCCGCTTTCTTCTCTTTTTTCACATCAAGGGTAACGTCTGCACGTCCAGACGGGGGATGACCGGCCCTCTGATTGGATGCAGGGCCGAGCAGAGGACCCAGTTGATTGGATGCAGTACTGACAGATGGACGAACAGACATTGAGGTGCGGACAGGAGACACACACACACACACACACACACACACACACACACAGATGACATGTCACAGTGACAGCCCATAATTCTGTGCGTTCTGACACGGTGGTACATAAAACAGTCTCTTTAAAAGGCATAAGGAGGTTTTATAGCAATTCATGTCAGCCTATGCTCCTATAAGAAGCACACACAAACACACACATGTACATGTGTCTTTACAGTGAAATAATATACTTATGAGGAAGAAATAGGGTTAAACAAGATGGAGAAAATCAGGACAGGTAAGCCCTCACAAGGCCAGAAAAACAAGTACACACAGTTACTCATCAGTGTCTAAAATGTTGGTTTTCTTACTATATATAGGTAAGGGTGTCTGTTTAGTGAAGCAGATGGCAATGGATCAAAAAAAGCAAGGGAAAAAGAAGTAGTTGCAAGTTTTGTGTGAAGGAGTTTATACTTTATGTCTCTCCAAATTGGAGCCCTTGGCAGTCTGCGGTCTCGCTCATACATACATGGCAGCAGATCACAATCACAACTCTTTTCAGACGCTCCCCATCTCTGCCTTTAGGTATCGAAATCCACAACTGCGAATGTTCCTATTTGCATGTGTCACTGCGCATGAACCCGCCTATGTGTGCGCGTACCTCAAGCCTAGAGTGAGAGTGAAGAGAGCGTAAAAAAGAAATGAGAGCACGGAGAAGCCTGGTGCACCGTGGAGTCACTTTATGTCTCTCCAAACTGGAACACTTGACTCCAGATCGTTGGCTTATTTCTAATGCCACCCGGCTGCCAAGTCAGATTATTATCCCACAGTACTTGGAAAGTGAGCACTCTTGGTTTTCCTCTGCCAGTCTGCTCTTACTGGGATATGACAGAGTGCTTCAGGATGAACGCTGCTGCTGGTTACAGGGGGATGCATTGTCTTTGTCTGATTGTCCTTCCTCTATGCAATCAAGAAGGCTCGATTTGGAGAGATGGCATATTTCCTGATCCAATCATTAACAATTAAACACACTTTCACGACCAACTTTATTTTGGCTTTGAGCAGTGAGGAAATCCACTTTTACTCATGCTTAATGGTTGTGAGTCTTTGGCTTTCTGTTCCTGTGCATTGATGTGAGTATGTGCACTAATTGCAGCACTAATGCCCAGACTTGACATTCCCTACATATTTTCTTGCATTAATGCAGTCTGGTGTCCAGAAGGAAGACACGAAGAAGCACGCAGTGTAGAGGGTTGAGGCCTGTCCAAACAGCTGGTGCAAAGATTAACTACCTCTGAGTATTAAGATGAGAAATGACATTGGGCTGCAGGGGAATAAGTTAACACAAGGGAGAAAGCAGGAGAGTTGGCAAATGTGTGCTAAGAACATTTACAATCTTTTGCTCTTTTACAGGATGACTTTCTGGCAGCACTGGGATCTGTCTCAGTATCAGGGGAAAGGATATATGCTTGTTAGCTGAGACATCATATTTGTTTTGTTTCAGTTATGCTACAATGTACTGTATGTCAATATGAGCTTTCCCATCTTGCAATCTCCACTTTTGTCATTTATTCCCATGTTATGTTCTGCAGAATAAATGCACAATGTAATGCTGGTCAATGATGAGTGGTATTAGCAAAAGCTAATATGCATTTTCCTCCTACAACAGATGCTGCTTGTTGGCAAACAAGAGACCCTTGAGTCTGTGTTCTTGGTATGTTTTTTTGTTTTTTTTGCAATTATGTTATGTGTTTTGATTGAGGACAGAATAATTCAATCCAAATTTAAATACCTTAACACAGTGGCAGGAAAAATGCAGCTGAAAGTAGCATTGTGAACACATAACTGTTCGTCCATTCATCAAGTTTATATTTGCATTGGCAAATATGTTTTGTTCGTGTGTCAAATCCAGTCCTGTGGATTGTGTTTTAATCCACATATTAAATTAACTTAATCTGCAGTTTTCAGTGGAGAGAGACACGAAATATGGAGGAAAAATGAAAAAAAGGCCCCTAACCGGAACCAAATCGGAGATATTTTTAGTTGTGTGCATCTCAACCACTGAGCAGCAGCACAGACCCCAGGTAAACTTTGTAATGAATCAGCTGTCCCAAAAATGTTCACTAACAGCAACTCAAAGCACATACAAGTCATTACTCACTTGAAGTACGCAGAAAGAACACAGAGGTTTTCTCTTGCACAACTAACCTGACCGATTCTAAATACAGTGTGCAAAGTTGGAGGATTTGGATAAAATGTCCTGAGATTTATAATAAAAATCAACTAATCTGTGAAAGCAGTGCTAAGACCTCAGCAGGACCACCCTGTTTAGGAAAGACAAAAAAGCTTTGTGTTGTGTTTTTCAACTATCTATTTGCTGCAGTGAAAATTCGGTTGTGGTGTTAGTTTCTCAGAGTCAAGACGTAATGGCCTCCTTGTTGAACTTAGGTTCCACAATCCCAGGGGGAGAAAGAAACTGTTGAAGAGACTGTATTACACATTTCAGCACCACAAGACATGTTGCATTTAAAGGAAGGGGAATGAGTCCGCTTGCTTTTGACTGGAACTACTTGTTCTCTTGCCCTGACTTCACTATCGCTATTACTGTCTCTGGGGGTTGTAGGAAAGCAAGAGAAGGCTTGTTGAGGAAAAGTGGGTACATATAAAAACATTGTAGCATGTCATCACAAAATAACTGATGAAATCTAACACCAGATAATCACCAGATTAGACAATGACTAGCTTGTTTGATACGTGCCTTTAGACTACATAAATTAGCAATAACAGGAAAAGCTTTTCTCACATTGGATATTTTAGGTGCCTTTTCTGATCTTCTGCTTGATGGAGAATGACAGGAAATGCAGTGGACATATTTTCCACGAGTCTACATTTTGCTTGTGTGTCTGCTCAGATACCAGGCGATGGAGATGACAGCGAGGCCTGGTTTCTGTCAGCGACAAAATGGATGGAGGTCAAGGTTCAGCCAGGAAGTTATAGAGTGATGCTGTCGGTGAGATGGAAGGAAAAACACAGACGGAGGGGGAGGGAGATGAAAGGAGACAAGAGAGATTGATGGAGGCATATGATGCTGACAGGAAAAAAAAGAAATGTTTTCTAAACACATACAAGGCAAGAATACAATTGAGGAAGATTTCATTTTAGATACAAGCCCCCCAATTTCAAAATTGAGACATTATTTTCAGATAATATTTTGTCGTTTTACTGTTTTCTTTGTGCCAATGACAGCACCAGAGAGTGTTGAGTGTATGTATGTCTGTGCTAGTATGAAAAAGGTCAGCAGAGGGCGTTCTGAGTTGAGCTAATGTTGCGCCGGGTTCACACGAACGATAGCAGAGCTACAGTGACTCAGGTGTCCCGGTTTGTCTGGAATTGTCCTGGTTTTAAGCTGGGTATCCCGAGTTCGAACAAATATCTATAAAATCTAAAATGTCCTGATTTTCACCATAATTTTTTAAAAAATTCAGCGTTTACATCGACATTATGTTCTGTCTAACCCAATAGCTATAAAACAACGTTGCACCACATGTCTCAACTTAACACTGATTTGTCTATATTTGTGCCATTAATCAGTGTGTTGTTGTCAAGGCTGCTGCTAGCCTATCAGAGACAAGTGTGCAAAGAGCATTATGATAAATTACCCAACAAAAAAATGCTGTTTTCATGGCATCTATGGTGTTAAAAGGTGTGCTCGGTAGGTCTGCTAATTGTATGTGCGTGTGCATGAACGTACAATTCCCAGTTTTGGATTTGGATTATGATCACCATAAACAGAGCCCAAAGCGCTGGAAGACAGTGTTGCTGACTATCGTCATTGTCATTGTGACAAAATACAGTATGACATTTGTTTTTGTCACAGATAACAGGCCTACTGTGAATTTGAGTTTACATGCATGGGATATGCGTGTGTGCTTAGCAAACAGCGTTAGCGAATAGCATCAGCTGTGTTCACGCTTGGCATAGGCATTTGCCTTTGTCGATTAGCATAAGAAATGAACAGACTATTGAAAGTGTTTATCGTTAATAGTCAGTTCGAGCCAGCAGAGCCTAGTACAGTGTTTGCTTAAGGTTGACCCACCCTAGCAGTTCATGTGGTATTTAATGGCTTTTTCTGTAACATCAGGTCGCAGGCAGTTTGCTAGCATAGTTACAGTATATCTGTCAGCCTGTAGAGAATTAGCTGGAATACTAGGCTTATTGAAGGCTATCATCCAGCCAGCAGAAATAACTAGCATAGCATAGGTAGCATAGCCTATGCCTAGCTAGACTACTGACCAGAAAATGCATACAAGGTTTTCAATTTGTAAAACATTTGGAGCACAAAAATGTTCGTACAGATGTGAAATTATGTTATGGTATGGTTTTTGTGTTTTTGTAGTTTAGTTTACTAGAACAATGAAAAAAGTGAATGAAAACTGAGGAGTGAAAGTGGAAATGTTTATGTGCCTTGCACTATTTTTTCTTTCATTTGAAACAACGAATAACAGAAAGCACACCACCAGGTACAGAGTTTTAAGAGCAGCAAAACGAAAGGCTTTTATGAACTCAACCAATGTTAGAAGAAGAAAATGAAAGGAAAGAAAAAGAAACATAGGCCTACATGTTAACAAGAAAATGTTTCTGATTATTTCATCCATGAAATTGCGGGAAATAAAAAAGGGGGTTTTGTGAACAAATTGTCAGAAGAATGAGGAATAAAAAGGAAGTGATATTAATTAAAGTATTATGGGATTGGGATGTTAATGGATGTAATGTGTCATGGGGTTTCGCCATATGTGGCTGAGAGTATGGGAGAGTCGTGCTGTGTGGTACACAAGGCAACAGGTCTCTGTAAATGAATGAATAATTATATTAATTAATTTGTAATTAATAATTAAATTCATTAATAATCAAAGAGTAGGGTCCAGACCTACTACATGCTAAGTGCCATGAGATAAGTTTGGTTGTGAATTGACACTATGTAAATACAATTTGACTTGACTTGACTTGACAAACAAACCCTGATTCGTGAGAAATAGGCCGCCATAATCAATCATCTTCAAACTTGTGTTTACCAGGGAACAGAGTGTGCGACAAGCGAGATCAGCCAGCTGTCTGAGGAGAACACACAAAACATAGACACACAGTTATTCTCACACATGCATAGGAAAGGCCCATTCACACTGAACTTTATTATAAGTGCACACACACACACACACAACAGGCAAACAAGCCATCAGCAGCACTCATTGCCAGTGAAGTGTGGTATTTCCTGCCCTGCTGACACATATTCACAACACACACACACACCCTCGTCACCCCAGCTTGCAGAGCTGGCCCCTTGATGAAGGGGTACAGTAGTGCTAACAGTTAGGTCTTGTTGATTCAACCCTCAGCTAAGACATAAGTGTTATTCTTACCTTTCCTCAACATTAATAGATATATACATACATATATGTAGAGAGAGAAAGAGCTGTGGTGTATTTTCAATTTGATATGACTCAAGGGGATGTGACACCAAGGGTCAATATGGAAACATGATATTAGCATTACTTTTTTTTGAGTGGGGGGGGTATGGTGTATGTTTAAAAAAAAAAATAATAACAATAACTGTAAAATTAACATATAGTTTTCCTTTTTTCTTATCTTTTGACCTAAATAAAACCTAGTAGAACACAGTAGTAGTAACACTTTGCCACAAACTAAGCTTGAATCCTTGCTAACGGTGACAAATTACAAAAATGGCTATAAAGTGTTGTTAACACACCAGCTAATTAAATATTTAAGCAACTTAAGGAAGTCAAGTCGTTCAAAGATGAAACAAAATGGACAGTGTGTGTACTTGTGGTTTGAAAGTGCTGTACGTATGTTTGTATTAGGTATATAATAATTACGTGTTTTTCTAGTTGTTTTTATTGGCTTTAGATGTTATGCTGATTTTGAAAACATGAGTTTTACTGAGCTGATAAATTTTGGGCTTATTAACCTTCATTGTTTTGACATCAGGACTGATGGGAATAAATATGTCTCTCTGATAATAAAGAGACCTGAAGTTGTCCTGGACTGGCACTCTTCAATTTCCTCCTTAATTCACAGGGTTTGGGGTAATCTGGGAGCACACCCTTTTGGGGCTTTGAGGGTTGACTTCTTTCCTTTCCTGGGGGTGGAGGTGTGTGAAAGAGTAGAGTAGAGGTGTGTGAGCAGTGGATACAATAGCAGCGAGATGAGCAGGTGTGCAAAGGAAAACATGTCCTGCATTAGACACGAGGAGATAATTGAAGGAAGCCACCGAGGTTCACACACACCAAGTCGCCAAAGTAGACACACCGCTGCTGTTGAGAGAAAGGAACAAGAGCTTCACTCCTCGGTCACTGATGCTTCTGCGTTCAAAACTGTTGTGCCAATTCTGGAGATTATTCCCAGAAAACACCACTGACCTCTATCTGCGACATCTATCTTGATGAATGGCTGCACCTCGCCAGGTTCTGTTGTCCACAGGCTGCTACTGTCAGCTCTGTCTTTCTACATGGAGTTTGTCTTTGATAATGGTCATCATAAAAGAGGGCTAGAGGGCTTCTGAAATGAGCTGCACGTGTGGAGCATTGCTCAGGTGTGCTGTGTTGTTGGTCTAACTTGTTACCATGGCCGCTGAATTTTTTCTGTGGCGCACACTCACTGCTCAGGCAGGTGGTCTGGCCCAGGAGCTAGTCTGAATACAAACCATTGTTTTCCAGTGTTTTCGCCCATCTGTTAACATGGAGGGGGGTGGGATTTATGACATATATTGCAACCAGCCACCAAAGGGCGATGTTTTAGCTTCACGTTTGGGGAGCTCTCGTGTCATCCATTTTTATTTTACAGTTAACGATACAGACATACAGTGAAAACAACAGACACACCTTTCAGCAAATTAAAAATATTAAATTAATTTCAATTTACTGAATAAAATCCAATATTACAGAGGACTAGGGTAGAAATGTAGGCCCTATACAGTATGTAAAACTATCAAGACAAATGCACAGAAGGTAAGTGACTTCCGTCAGTGGAAGCTCATTTCTATGATATAGTATCTGTCAGAAGAGACATGAAGCCAAGAACAACAAGCGTCTCGAGTGATTTCAGAGCGGCTGCTCATCAAATGTCTCCCCACACTGATCCCATATCAGCCGTAAGTAAATAAAGTGTGAATTGATAGCCGCCATTCACAGTAACCTTATCCACTGAGCCCGGACATTGATACAGTAAATCTGCTTCATGTGATGCGTCAAGACATGAACCAAAAAAAAAAAAGGCCTCTCAGCAGCTGCCAGTGGACAGTGATGGAAAGTGAATCCCTGTAAAGGTTGTTCACTTTCAGCCTCTTATATTTCTATTAAACACAACATGAAACCATCGGATTATTTAACAGCCTTTAGCAATAAACTATTAAAAGTGTATCCCAAAATTATTCACCTTTAATGGAGGACAACATAAATGCAAATGGAGAGCAATTTTGCTTGACATTCAGGGAAGAAGCATGTAACTTGAAAGTGTCTACCATTTAGCCTGAAAGCAGTTTGTAATTGATTTTAAAGGTTTCACAAGGCTTTTAAGTTGCGGGATTTCCTCAACCTTTTGAAAGCTCCTTTTACAGACAAAAAAGAAGGGGGAAAAAAGACATGATTTAAGTTAAAGCAAAATGCAAGTTTGGTTTTCCAGACAAATTAAAGGTCAAATCAGTAATATTTCTGACTCTATAAAGTACAGGTAAAATTACATTTATAATTGAAGGTTGTCAAATTATTTTGTGTTGTTCTCAACATAAGTCATGTAAACTTGCATTTGTTTTCAAGGTCAGTAAATAATAATATAACACATAATCTTTATATCAGCTATTCTCCAACAGTGGGCCTCAGAACATCATCTAGTGGGCCTCAGAGGCCATGGTACAGCAAAATAGATTATTGTTATTATTATTAGACATTTGAAAGAAAATGCATAATTTCATTGACCAGTTACAATTGAAAATCACCACAAAAATACACCGATCAGCCACAACATTAAAACCACTGACAGTAGAAATTAATAACATTGATCATCTCGCTACAGTGCAATATTCTGCTGGGAAACCCTGGATCCTGACATTCATGTGGAT
>JBBPCS010005828.1:0-10217 GCA_037974645.1 Hollardia meadi
AAGATTGATAGATCCTGGCTCTTAGCCTGGTCTGGAGCAGGCTAGCTCCACAGGATAAATCTCCATGGTGACTTATGTCATAACATATGCGGCATGCTTTCATGCAACCGGATCACGGCTAACTTCAGCCCGGATGACTGAGAAATCCCGGCTTAATCCCCTATCTAGGTTTTGTGCAACGGGCCCCAGATCACATGACACAAGTTAAAGTAAGAGTGTCTGAATGCTCACTTCACTGCATTTGTGTTTTGGCACATTGGTGGCTTTGCAGATGTCTGAAGTCTCTCAACAACCACTTAAGTGAATAATGCTTTTATGTACAGTTTATAACACAGCAAGAAAAAGAGTGACAGTTTGATTTTTATAGATTTGGTGGTAAACATAAACTGTGACACCGGAAACTGACTTGAGTCTTTGTCTTTCATCAGTATGGTCATGTAATACAGCCGGCTAGCTCACTACCATTCTTATTATTTTGCAAACAGTCAAATGAGTTGGATGCCAACACCATCAAATCATAACATCATGATAGGCAGATTATTATCATCTTTCATGACATCTTATTTGAGTGACATTCGGTGCAATTTTCAAAATTCTCCTAAATCTCAAAAACTCTAATACAGGATAGTTTAATTATCTACGAGCCCTGTGCGGTATGTCAATCTTGGATTTGGAGAATGCTCCTCTTCTCCAGATCGTTCATCTCTTTGAGGATCAGAGCCACGTTGTACCGGAGCTCCTGGAATTTAGACACAGGCACCTGAACAAGAAAACAACAATTAATTGACAATGTAACGCAAACAAGGTGGTTCCCACACCTTCTTAAACATAAAATTCAAAGACTTTTCAAGGACATTACAGGCCCAATTCCCTCAAATTCAAGGACCCAAATGCAGCATAGTTCAATCACTCGTGCACACATTTGACCGTCGCACTTTCTCGTGGCACCTTAAACACTGACGCAACTGTGAGAGACACACATGCACAGGAGAACATATTCACCGAGGTCAAGTAAAAAAAAATATCAAAATAACTTCAATTTCTATTCTTCCTCAAAATATATCAATTCAAGCACTTTCAAGAACTCATGTCTATTTTCAAGAACGTTCCAGCCCGTGATTTTTTTCCTCAAATTCACAAACTTTCAAGGATTTCAAGGAGCCATTGGGAACCTTGGGTGTTCAGTATGAAAACAATTGCCAAGCCAAGAGGAAGCTTAACTGTTGATACATACCATGATGACATAAAATAAAACAGCAGCAGGAGGTTGGCCATTATTGAGAAGGCAATACTGAAACACGTAATGAAAACATAGTCCTGCATCGTGTCAGAGCATTATTCAGTCCAAAATGTTGCATTTTCACTAAACTTCGTACTGACTGTGTTCAGTAACTCCAACCTTCTTTTGGGTGTGCATTAAAAATAGACACTGAAGTAGTTTGTGAAAGTCTGAAAAACCATGAATTTCACATTGAATGATTCATGCCTGAACTTGACCTCCGTACAAGGTGAGAGTGGGCTACTCCCATAACAATGTTTTCAACACTAATACAGAGGTATGTGCTTTTATTTATAGCTACTATCATTTCTGTGCTCAAGGATCAAGCGTTTGTAACTGTACTAGAAAAGAAACACCTGTTAATTAAAGGAGAGAGGTTTGTTTGTTTGTTGTGAGTGCAGCAGCAGATACTCTTCAGTCATAGTCCGGAAGAGATCCTGAGAAATACATATTAGGTCAAGATAAGGTACACCCATCATTAGAATCTGCACATCGGATGTTGTTGCTGCTAATCTTCTAACTCTGCTGTAATCTGATTACATAACCTCTGCACTAGGTACACCTACAGCCGTAGCAGAAGTGCTCCCTCCTGCTCCTGTACACATTAGTAGCTTTCTTGGAAAGCAGCATCTATTCTGCAATTACAGAGCAGGGATGGAGTATGGCGCCCCCTATTGAGTAAAGCATCTTACTAACTATAGATTTGATTTGTTTCTCTCTTACTCTGCTCACTCTTTGTTTGATGGCTTTCATAAGTTTGTATGAACAGACAGAATGCACATGGTCAGAGAATCAGGCTGAAAAAAACATTAAGAAGTAGATGTAATTGAAAGAATTTGCTGTAATTATTTTAGAAAAAAATACAGATTTACCAACAGAACAGTTCTGAGTTTCTATTATATTCTGATTATTGATTATCTGTTTTGTTATACAGTTTGTGTAACAGGTAGAGCCATGCAGATAGTATATAAACAAAGAAACAATGCTGTCACAGACACACTTGGTACTGGTTCAAGGTTGGGCCGTAGTTAACAAATATTACATAAATTATTCCACTATTATGCAACAAGAGAAACAGACCTACATTAGCCCACTGGCTAACGACCAACTTCTGTCTACCCACAGCCTGAAGATAAACTGGGAATACACCATACAGAGCAAATGACCATCTATAGGACAATCCTATCACACTAAAACCACAGCCTTTATGATGCGATCTGAAATCAATTAAAGACCAATTTAAACCCAGAAGTTGTCAAAAACCTGAATGTAATGTAGCTGATACTTAGCTATATTGTACAAGCATTGCCCAACTCCTGTATGTGGGTGAGGAGAGGGGAAGAAACCACCCTCTTCTCTTTCACCAACTTAAAATGCTTCGACTGTGCTGCTCACCACTGGCCTTTCTATGATTAGAGACTTTAGACATGTTAGTCTATGTGCTTCAGTACTGGTGTCAAAGTGGAAGGATTAGACTTCAGCACATATACTGAGAATAAAAACAGGATATTTTGAGGAGAATGTAAAACTGCCTGTACAATCAGGATCAAGTTCATTTTTAAGTACCTCAAAGCGCTGTAAGCTCCCGTCTGATAGTTTCATCTGCATCAGGACAGAAGGCTGCAGGGCCCTGGCTAAAGAGCTGTGGAGACAGAGGAGACACAGAACAACATGCACCTCATAACACCAAGTTAGAAATGACATTCTACCTTTCTTTAAGAATACTGTTTTTTACTTTGGATTTACTTTACTTACTTTCATAGGAAAGACCTACCACACACCAAAACAAACAAACAAACAAAGAAAGTTTCAATTAACTGGTTCTATGTTGAAAAACAAACACATGTCTTCGATACCTTGTAGAAATGGCAACATCCACTCTCCATTTCAAGTCTTCCACTGTGGGGACGTGGGGATCATTCAGGGACGTCGCTGCCTCTAAAGCTACACGCCTTCAAATACAAAGAGAGGTGTGAGACAGCAATGCTAATGTCTCCATGAATGGCATCTGAATGCCTTCCACAGCAGCAGAACTGCTCTGAAATTTATCGATGGGTGAAATATTAACAATTTTTGACTTCAGTCCTGTGGTGATGAAAAAACAACCACAACACTGACAAAACAAGTTTAGGTTACAATATGAAAAAGGCATGTTTTATTGGCTATTTATTCATGGTAAATGGAGCTCTGTGCCTTTGTGAGAAGACACAATGACAAAGACTAAATGTATGACAGTATAAATTCAGAGATTGTAAATTTGACATACCGACTGCCAAAAACCACACTTGAGAAATCAGTGATAAAATCTTCAGGTATCCTAATTGAAAAAGACAAATAACATAAACAACAAATTCAGCATTTGAGGTTGAAATTGGGTTGTGTATAAGAAGAAATGATCACGAATCTACACACTGAAGATGTGATCAAATGATGACCCTTACCTCAATTCTCTAAGATCTTCTTTGAAGGCCTGAACAGGGACATAAAGTATTTTTCTATTAGAGATTTAAAATGTTTACATCTAAAAATGTGAATTTCCATGCTTAAGAGGAGGAAGCAATTAGTATTTGTTACCCTAGATATGAACACAAGTGTGGGTATCTGAGGACTTGTCTACACATATACAAATATTTCAATTATGCGTCAAATACCCGAGAAGAACATTTAGAGCATGTATACTGTAATGAGCTTATTTTCCTTTTGTATCTTTAAAACACAAAAAACAGTATGTATTTATTTATACATCCATTCATTCATTCATAGTTATTTGATACCATTTTCTTCACCTTTATTTATTTAACACCTTTCTGACAAATGGCTTAGTACTGCTAACTAAACATAAACAAACCAGTAGTCCACAGTTGTTGTTGTTTCAGGCACATTCTCATGACACAAAACAGCAATGGGCACGCACGGTTTGAGGTGATGATGTCACCATTTCCCAAATGCAGGGTTTTACATGTCCACACGGACACACAGAAAGAAAAACCCGCACCTTAGAAGGCATTTTCAAAAATCTCCATATTAGTGACCTAAAACGTCTGCTTGAGTGAGGCTGAGAGGTCAAAATGTAGTGGAAACTATTTGTTTTTCAAAAATATCTGTACACGTGTAGACGAGACCTGAGAGGAATGTAGTCAGGCAAGTTAAATGAAAATACCTGTGACGTGAACCATGGCCGTGTAAGGCTTTTAGTAAACCTTTTTACAGCAGACATTCTAGCAGTGTCCTAACTTCATACTTACTGCATACTAATAGTACATATAATAGTACATTCCTCTATGCAACACATTTTGGCACAACAGGTCTTTTTCACAACAGACATTTCGACTTGTCATAGTAGGAAAAAGCACAGGTATTACTAATAAAATGAATGCTGGCTCAGTTCTATTCAAGTGTCCCAGTAAGTCATGACAGAGTGATAGTTCACTCATTCAATACGCGATACATAAAGGAAGAGACACTCAATAGTTTCCTCTATAGTGAGCAGTAAATTGTGATATATCATCATTTTGCCATGATCATTTTTGACAGGCGTAGAGCCGCACAACAGTAAAATGCAGCTCACAGCATTGTAGTATACATGCCATGCCATTTTTCTATCTTTTGTGGGACTTTTTAGGACACTATATAATGCCTAAATGGCAAAGGCTAAATATTAAGCACTATATAGTGAATAGAGTCTGATTTCAGACACGATACCAGGACCCTGAAACAAAGGAGATAAATGGAATTCAGCCCTGATGAATTTTATTATTTACACCTGTGCTTTTTCTACATTCCCAAATGTCTTCTATGAAAAAAGGCCTATACTGTCAACAGAATGCTTAAAAATGGGGATTTTTAGTGGTCATGCTAACTAACATGTTTGTCAATATAAAATTTTGTCATTCCTCCAGTGTGAACACATACTCAGTCCCTGCTTAAAATTAGTATGTGGTACTGAATTAACACACAGCCCATGTGTTGTAATAGCAAGAAACGGATATGTGAAACTAACTAATGACTGCTTTTCCATATAGGTGTATTGGTAAGCCGTGACAGTGGGTAAGTAAGCAGAATACTAGGGTCTTAAACTGGAACACCTGAATGCAGTCAGTAATGTTATTAATTACACCAGTGCTTTTCCTGTAAACTGAAGCAGGGCTAGCTGCCAGGTCACTGACCCTGATTTTGTGTTTTGTGCCAATATGCACCAGCGTATAATTTCCAGCTCTTAACCAGCTTACCTCCTGTTTAAGTGACGATGAGGGGATGCGGATGGCCTCAGACAGAACTCTGTACATCCCAGCAACGATGTGACTGAGCCTCTCCTGTGGGATGAGACTGCTCTCTGCTATCGACTTCATTACCTCTCTGCAATCCTTCCCCTCCAGGGCGCTGACCACAGCTGGATACAGAACAGCCACATTTAACTCACTTATTAAATGTGTAAACATGACTTCCACTAGTAGTGCTGTACTTGTTCAGAGTCTCAGTGGCTGGATCCTTGGAGCACTTGGTCGGTCACCAGCTACTGTTATTTGTGCTGATTTCACACCATTTTTCTATCAAAATCTCACATTCAAGGCTGTTGGTGCCCCACTATTATTATTCATTTAACAATTTTTTTCTTGTCAGTGGTTTATACCAGACAGCTGAACAGGTCTGTAATTAGTGAAATTAAGTTACAAGCTCTTAAATCACCTTAGCTACACCATCTCTACACCAACACTTATATTTACCTTTCAGTATTTTTCGGAACATCTCTTGGTCCACATCTTTCAGGTTTTTCGACATCGACTCGATTTCTGGCGGTATCCTGCCTCCTAAAAAGGTGGAGTCCTTTGCATGACTTGAAGCCATGGCTCACCATTCACTAACACACTGCACACACAGATAAACGATAGCAAAACTGACAATTTTAAGTACAGATGGTTGTGCTGTCTTTTGAGCTAGCTTTCTGTTTATGTCACAGCTTCCGCCTTCATGTCACATGACACTCGCTTCGCCCCCCGGTAGTCTCGCGGTGACAGTTCAGATCATCGGTAGAAGGAACGATTTGCAAATGGAGGTGGCAGAAATGATCATTATTTGAACGACAAAAGGTTGGTGTTTTTATGTTAATAGCTTCTTAATAACAACTTAAACGGGTTTACAACCCGTTATGCATATTTTTTGGGGTGAAATATTAGTTAAAAGTGTGGCTTTATAAACGATACGTAGACATTTGGACCATTAGCAACCAGCTAACGATGTTAGCTCGTGTTGTGTTCCAGTCACAGGCTGTTCGACTTTACCAAAGACGATAAATGGTTCATGTAAAGTGTACCCAAACTAATGTAGCTAACTTAACATTCTTTAATGCTGGATTCTCACTGATTTGTTGTCTTGAGTACGACGGGTTGTTTACAGTAAAGCATTTCAGTCTGTTGTAAAGAAAAACAATTAACGTTACGAGCTTTTTTGGCATTTGGAGCCAGCCCTTGTTGATCCGTAACGTGGATGACCTCTAGTGTCAACAATTAACGCTAGCAGTTTCTTTAACATTCTTAGTAAGTAGAAAACATCATTAGTTAGATAGCCCAACTAGCTTTGCCCACCACCGTCGCTAATATTTCCAGCAAAGACCCCAAAACGCGATGAGCTAAATGTAAACAAGCACGAGTAATGTTATTGCTTGCTTGTATGTGTGTGTTGATGCATTCATGTTGAATACAGAAAGCTTTAGTGGTGAGAAGACCAAAAGAGCATTTTGCTGCATTTTTGTTGTTCGTTTGTTTTGTAATTAGCTAGCTAACTATTATTCTTTGACATGGACGCATTAGCCGTTGAAAATATCAGCAGTGTGTCTGTTGTCTAGACTTGGTAAAGTTGGCATCAATAATTATTGAATGAAAGAAAAATACTGTGTGGACACAGTCATGTACACCTGTACAAGTTTCCCACTACAGTCCAATACAATACCCCTACAAGGAATACACATACTACATTTGTAGCTTTTTTGAGAGTTTGTCAGATGTGTTCATTCAGTTTGGTATTAATTATTAAGACTGTAACTGTATTGAATGTTATGTTTGCCTTATCTTTGCCTCTGTATCCGTGTCAGGTACATTTGGCCATGTCTGAGTCTCTGTATGAGAAGTTTTTGGCCCCGGAGGAGCCTTTCCCTCTCCTCTCCCAAAGGGCCAACCTGAGTGATGTGGGAACCCTGGACGTCAGTGACTTTGGCTGTCAACTCTCATCTTGTCACAGAACAGATCCTTTACACCGCTTCCACAGTAACAGGCAAGTAGTGTGTGTGTTCACACAAATATGTCACCTGTCTAAAGGTTAATAGACTTTGAGAATGTATTTTCAAAGGTTATTTGTAACCTAAATGTATTGGAAATTAATTTAAGCTTCTTTATGACAGAGTATCTCAGGGTGCAAAAGCTGGACCTACCACTAACTGTTGCATGGTGTGACATTTCAGCTGTTAATAGCATTTACTGCACTGCTACTGACAAATGTTAATTTGCTTATCAGGTTCTTCATGTCCTGGTTGACAGCGTATAGGTATTTATAGTACCTGTTTGCATAATCTCACATCCAAACCAACACACTAGGCCAGTAGAAACACATGTTTCGCAGTTGCTGATCAAATCAAATAAAAAACACTTCATAGCAAAGTAAATCTCTACCATGCTTCTTGCCACTATAAAAAGAAGTTCGGGTTGTATAAAGTTACCAAATACAACCTGAGGATGTGCATAATAATTGGCACTGAGAATTGCAAGTTCCCAAACTGGCATTAGAAAATGTGAAAGAGCAGCAGTTTATTCACTGAATTTGAAGGTTTAGAGAAACTGTTGGAGTCTAATGTGATGTTTTACATGCACTCCGAGCAGCTCTTTGTAAACAATGGAATAACATGACAATAACAATCATTTACCGTCCCTGTTATGTGGCGGATGATCTCGTCCTCTGCTCGGAGGGTAAGTAGCTCCTGAACCTTGCGTTTCTCCACAATTTGTAAACATTTTCGTTTGTTTTTCTTCTTCTTTGAATTAGCTGCAAACTGCTGCTAGCTGCTTTTAAATCTCGCGGTTGAGGGTCGACAAAATGTCCCAGCCCTGTCTCGTTGTTCCGCTGTTACTACCTCCATTGCCGTCTTTGAGGTGGAACAACTTTGCCCCCCCATTACGCCTCCGTGCCGTTTACACAGTCGAGGCATATCAGAAGCGCAACAGGCCTGCATTGAACAGGCTGTGTAATAGGGGCTGGAGTTTCAGCGTGAAGTGTTCAAATCCACATGAAACAGTAGGCAGAGTGCTGTTTGCTTCCACAAATTTACGTGTTTCCTGTACAAACAATCGGGTAGGGAGGGACTTTTTAAAGTAGCCACTAGAGTTAGTGCTGAATGTGTGTTGTGTGCTGTCATGCAACTAGATGTCCAATGAGCTGACTCTGCTCGACTGGGAGCTCCCAGTGAACACGGCTGATTAAATGTTAAAAGGACTTTCTAAACATGATCCGAGTGGGACCGAACACGGCGACACATCCGACGACAGACAGACCGACGAACGACGGAGGCCAATTTGACCACAGGGAATACAGTACCAAGGTGGTTTTCTTGCCGGGTCTGGCTCCCTGGGGCTGAGTCAGCTAATGGGACTGTTAACCGAGCCAGCGGTAACTGTCTAACAGCAGCTACAACAAGTCACGTTATCTGCCCATCAGGAAACTCCGTAAATCACCTCGTTACTGGATTCCCTGTCGTCAAACTGGCCTCAGTTCATCTCGTAGGCTGTGTTCGATCTCTGTCCGGCCATGTTCTCCGGCTCCTGAGCCCGGTACAGTTAGCATCAGCTAGCGGTTACTTCAGCAAGTAAAGCCATCTGTTCGTCATCAGTACAGTAATCAGTGAGGCCCCGCCCCCAGAAACACTCCGCTCTGGCTGTGCCCTTCTGACATGTCTAACCTGTGGAAACGCCTGGTCAACACTAAATATCTCTGAAAGCTGAGGAGTGTATGTTGTTTGATGAAAGTTGCCTACAGCAGCCGCAGCTAACGTTAGCACGCCTGCAGCCAGCGCTGCACTCGTTCACGGAGAATTGAACCCTCCACGAACAACCAAACTTCCAGTGAGCCATTGACGACTTCATCCACATCTTCATTTTTCCAGGCACCGGTACCGTATTGGTACAAAAGTGAACCGTACCCAACCCTAAACACACCCACCTCATGGATCGATGAGGGACTCGAACCTGTGACCTTCCTGTTACATAAGTGCAGCCTGCAGTTGGTTCCCATCCAGTCTGTTCTGGAGACATTCTCGCATGACCAATGAAGGTCTAGTCTGGTGTGTGTGTGTGGCTTCATTAGTGAACAGAGGCGGTCTGTTCAGTAGTTTGTATCAGAGGGACGAGCTCTCATCACTACTAATGAGAACAACATCAACAGCCTCCTGAAACACTGTGTTCCTCCAACCCTCCGTCAGTCCCTCTGCTTCTCCTCAACTGATTCAAGGGCTGAAAATAGATTTTAAAGGGTCAGTTTACCCAAATTACACCTCAGTTTTTCACTTACCTCACTGTGTATCTACCAAGATGGGACCTGAGATCTTAAGAGTAACAAGAGACAGGAAGTCAGACCTTGACTTTCTAACGCCGGGTTTAGACCATTGACATGAATAAAGATGGCTGACTTCCTCCCACTGTACAAAAATGAAGCCAAAATGTCCCGGATACGAGTGCTGCCATCTTGCTCATTTGGAGCCAGAGTCTACACAGTAGTGATCGGGCAGCGGAGCCGCGGTTTTGAGTTCCCGCCCATACGCCTGCCCGCCCAATCACGAGCAGGGTTCAGCTATCAATCGTGACGTTTCACGCCGTTTTTAAAGCATTAAATAACTAATTAAAACCAAACTGATCAGAAAAATTAACACTTGAACATACATCAGTGTGATAAGAACTAC
>JBBPCS010005829.1:0-10216 GCA_037974645.1 Hollardia meadi
AGTCTGGAAAAGGTTATAAAGCCATTTCTAAAGCTTTGGGACTCCAGCGAACCACAGTGAGAGCCATTATCCACAAATGGCGAAAACATGGAACAGCGGTGAACCTTCCCAGGAGTGGCCGGCCGACCAAAATTACCCAAAGAGCGCAGCGACGACTCATCCAAGAGGTCACAAAAGACCCCACAACTGACTATTAAGTGTGAACTAATCATATAAAGTAACATAAGCTGTGTGTTTCTCTCCCTCCCCTCCTCTCTGTCTCCCTCTATCTCTAGTCTCCTCCTCTGCCTCCCTCTCGCTCTAGTCTCCTCCTCCTTCCTCTCATGCTCCTCGCTGCTGGACCATCGGGAGGGGCAGGAACTTCTCCCTCTCCTGGCTGCTGTGGCCTCATGCAGATGTTGGATCTGGATAGATGGATCATCACTCACCTGTGTTTTACTATAGACATAAATATGTTTCTGTCATTAAAATGTGTTAACATTCTGACTGATTTTCTCTGTATGGCCTGTCCTCACCATGGTGAGGGGAGGTCAGATGCCACTTAGTGACACATCAAGCAGCTCAGTCATCATCCTGCATCCACATTTTTCACCTTTATTTCATAGTTTAAATTTTGTAGAAATGTTGTCATTGTAAACTCTATATTCTGTGATTTTGATGGTCTGTTCTGTACACAAGACATCTGTTGTACATCTGTCTGTCCTGGGAGAGGGATCTCTCCTCTGTGGCTCTTTCTGAGGTTTCTTCCATTTTTTCCCTGTTAAAAAGTTTTTTTTCTGGTAGTTTTTCTTTACTTGAATTGATGGTCCAAGGACAGAGGATGTTGTAATCTGTACAGATTGTAAAGCCCACTGTGGTATGTGATTCTGGGATATATTTTTAAAAAATTAACTTGACTTGTCATATTGATTTGTCTTTTGTTAATGGTGAGCAGCAGGAATTTATGATACATCCTGCATTAATTCATGCATTAAATAATCATTAGTAATGCATTAGTTGAAATGTGGAATGTGACAATGTGGTTTGATTATGATTTGCACCCTTATTATATTGTAACCACATATTTTAGAAGTGCTCATCAAAATATTGCTCCATACTGCCTCTAGTGGTCAAAACTCCATGGTGTACCTTTAGAGACAGTGGCCATTAGAAAGGAACATTTGGTTTAACCTCACCCAAAAGAAACCAGTGGAAACCTCAAAGTCAGCACATGTGAGCTACACTATGTCAGTGAACCCACTCATATGGGTTCAATAACATGAGGCCCTCATGGGCATGTTGGTTGTGTAAAACTGTGTGAGCCCCAAATTGATGAGATCAATTCAAAGATTTATTAATCTTTCATTTAATGATTTTGAAACAGATGCCAAACAATGCAACATTTCTAGTTTTCATTGAAACTCTAGATAAGACAGAACAAATCAAAGACAGGATAGTCACATGAGTCATGTTCATACTATTTTGATTAAACAGAAGGCGGAAGAGAAAGCTGAGTGATGCCTCAGTCTTAGCAAAGGTCTTCATCGCAGCAGTTCGTGAAAAAGTCGTTGTTGCACTCTTCCTCACAAGTTCGAGAAACGATATCACCCTCTGAAAAACAAATGCAACAATATGCAATAACTGAACCACTACTCTCCCACTGAGCTGTGTAACGTTGCTTTTCCCAAAATATTTAAACACATATGTTTAAAAAAATAAGAGAAAACAAAGTGAATGCAGCAGAACAATACGTACGTCGCTCAACGGTCTTGCAGTAAATAGCTGATGTTGAGCATTCTGTCTCCTCCTTACAGATGTTGTCATTCTCATCAATACAGGTGTAGCAAGTGAGTGTGAGCACTGATGAGAGGGCAATATTCATCAAAAATCAATACACATACAATATCATTCAGGAATTTTCATTATCAATGGCAGGAGACATTTTCCCTGCTCTGGTCAAGGAAACAATGTTCGTCCAGTGGTAAGTGATAAAATCAAATGTTTCCATTATAGTATTTTTGTTGTCATTTTGACCTTTGCTTTAGTGAAAACAATGCAAAGATTGAATAAAAGTTCCCTCACCTTGAGTGCTACACAGCAGCAGCAGGAGCGTGAGAAGCAGGACCTTCATGTTGGCAGATGGTATGTGGACAAACTTCCCGCACCGGCACTTTTATACTGGCACATATCACATAACTAACGAGAACAGTCGTGCACTTCCTTGTGTATGGCATTCCAGTATCTTTGCTTTCAATTCTATTGTCTCAGAGAAAACAAAACAAAACCAACCAGAACAATGAGTTACCTAAGAGCTGTATGCTTTTGGCTGATTATCAAGGTGTTGTGTTGCAGGAAAATCAGTTAAGATTGCTTTTAACCCTTTCCCGTGGGTTATTAATGATGGCCTTTGTAACCTCCAAATGTGTGAGCTCTGAACAGGGCTGTATCTATTCATGTCAGATTGTATCAAAGTCCATCACACAACATCACAGATTTCAGCAGGTAAATCAGTATTTTCCCATTGTTTGGTTCTGCAGAAACAATTTTGTTTGCAATTTTGTCCAGCCAGTGAGATGACATCCCTCCCACAACAGGACAACAGTACATCATTGTTTTGTTTTGTTTGTCTTGTTTTCTCAGTCTGCTGCCCTGCATTACATTCACAAAGCTAAAGCTAAAGGTTATATAAATGTATCTACTTGTTGTCATATTACATAATTGCCTCTGCATTCTATTATTTTTTGTTTTAGTAATAACTTAATGATTAATAATAGCAGAAGTAATGGCAAGCAGATATTAAGGTGTACAACTATTCACATACCTCTAACATCTACTGCTTCAAAAATGCACCTTCTGAAAATGATCAGGCTATTGTTTCAGCTACATTAAAGCTGTCTTTCAATGTTGCATCAGTTTTTGCTGTAACTTTAGTGAACATATTCTGTTGAGAACACAGGCTGCCTTTTCGTTCTTTGACTTTTTGTTGCTTTTCTTGGTGGCTAAGGTTAGCATACTTGGTTCCGTATTTGCAGTCAAAGCCATAAATTGTATTCTGTTGGCGCTGCCACTGCCTCAGTACCAGGAAGACATACCAGCTTGTCTCCTTTATGCACAAACAGGTATTTATTTTCCCATCTTTTATTAAGTTGGCTTCCCTCAATTTTTCTTTTCCTGGACATTAATGTTACTGACATGAAGTTTATGGATGCTGTACTTCCGTAAAGCAGAATTTTAAAAAATGTATTACACAAATTATATTCTTTGCAAGCTTTTGAGGGCCACATAAAATAAGGGGCAGGTTTTGGCCTGTGGGCCTTGAGATTGACACATGTGGTTTGGACCAAAATTGTCATTAACTTTCAAGTCATGTGTCTCTAATCCACACAGCACAATGCCTGAGGTGTTTCTCGGTCCTGGTCCTGCCCTCCCTCCAGTTCTGCATGTTTCAGATGTTTCCCTGCTCCAACACATACCTACATTCATGAATGGCTCATTGTCAGGCTTCTGCAGAGCTTAATGAAGAGCTGATCATCTTCTAAAGATAGACTCATTCTGAAATTGATGCCTGCACATTGTTTCCCATTCTTGCTTGATATATGACCTCAGGGGTCAACAGTCAGGGGTCTAGGTTTGCACTAAAGAAGGCACCACACATTTTCAATGGGGGACAGGTCTGGACTGCAGGCAGGCCAGTCTAGTACCCCCACTCTTTTACTCTGAAGCTATGCTGTTGTAAGGCAGCAGAATGTGTCTTCATTGTCCTGCTGGAATAAGCAGGGACGTCCCTGAAAAAGATGTCATCTGGATGGCAGCATATGTTGTTCCAAAATCTGTATGTACCTTTCAGCATTAATGGTGCCGTCACAGATGTACACGTTACCCATGCAATGGGCACTAACACCCCCCCATATCATCACAGATGCTGGCTTTTGAACTTTGCTGGAAACAATCTGGATGGTCCTTTTCCTCTTTAGCCTGAAGGACACGACATCCATGATTTCCAAAAACTATTGAAATGTGCACTCGTCAGACCAAAGGACACTTTTCCACTTTGAGTCAGTCCATCTCAGATAAGCTCGGGCTCAGAGAAGTTGGCAGTGTTTCTGGATGTTATTGATATATATGGCTTGAGCTTTGCATGGTAGAGTCTTAACTTGCATTTGTAAATGCAGTGATGAACTGTGTTTACTGACAATGGTTTTCCAAAGTATTCCTGAGCCCATGTAGTAATATCCTTTATAGAATCATGTTGGTTTTTAATGCAATGCTGAGGGATCGAAGGTCATTCACTGTTTGGGAACAACACTGGTCAGTGGTGGTTGTCAATAATATCATAGATAGATGGTGAAATGCCTAAATTATGCATTGAGAAACTGTGTTCCTAAACTGTTGCATTTTCCCACAGTTTTTCACAAAGTGGTGAACCTCTCCTCATCCTTGCTTGTGAAGGACTGAACCTTTTGAAGATGCCTCTTTTATACTTAATCATGATACTATCACCTGTTACCAATGAACCTGTTTACCTGTGGAATGTTCCAAAAAGGTGTTTTTGGAGCATTCCACAAGTCTTTTGTGCCCTGTCCCAACTTTTTTGTAACTGTTATGTTTTAGTAATGAATGGACCCAAAATGCAGCACACAGGCTCAGTGTATACGTTTTAAAAAGGTTTAATGCAAAAATTCAAATATTGTAGAAGAATGGTGGCACAGAGAGCAATTTTGAAACAGATTGTAAATGGAGATGATCCAGAGACTGAGTGATGAGCAGCTGGGAGACAAGGATGGCAAAGGCAGGTTGGTGGAGATGGGAATGGAGGTGGACAGTGGGCAGGCTGGCAGGCAGGTGATTAAACAGAGCATATAGGCTGGCAGACAGAGGTCAATCTGGAGCACATGAGAATAGCCTTAAAACAGGGAAAAATCACAAGGAGTTGAAAAACTGAAGGCTTGGACACAAACATAATTACCACTGTAGGTGATTTAAAGGAGCAATTTGGAAGAACTTTAAGGTACCTCCAACAATATAGGGGGCAGCATATCACCAGAGTAACCGCCAACTGCTGTCACTATACTGTCCATAGACTGTAAAAAATAGTGGACAAACCGTCTGTGACGTCACCTATAGGTTTTCTGAAGAGCAGGTTTGAAGTGGTGGCTCTGGCCGTCGCCATCTTGGCAGTGCCTGACTCCGCCTAACTCCCGGATAATCCATAAATGAGCAAAGGGGTGGAGCGTGGGTGAAACTGTTGCAGCCTACAGCAGGCAGCTAGCAGCCGGCCACCTGGACCCATCTGTCACTCAAATTGGCCATGCCCAAAATATGCATAACTTTATGGCTTAATATAATTTCGACTGATATAAAAATTCATCCCCCGTACAGTTGTCATAAACAAGGAAACTAGCTATAGAGACCAAAACCGTGTTTTGTACCAGGCTGTAAACATGTTTATTTCATCTGTAAAGTTGGACATTTGAACATGTGGGTCTATGGGGATTGACTCACTTTTGGAGCCTGCCTCTAGTGGCCATATAAGGAACTGTAGTTTTAGGCACTTCCGCATTGGATTCATTTTTCAGGATTGGAGGTTGGATACTGTCTGCTGTAACTTAGTTATCTAGGGCTGTGTCATTATCTTTGGTCGTAGCTGTAATGACTGCTCATTTAGCAGTGTAGTAGTGAGCCTACTGCTCACTGAAGTCTTAGACCATGACCGTATCACAGGGGGAGAGTGGGGGCTCAGTTTAACTGTGCTCCGCAGCCTGAACATGGCTGGAAACCAAACTGGGAATGGACACAACCTCTGAGACTGGTGGAGACCAGTTTGGCGACAGGGTATACAGTATCGAGGTGATTTACAGCAGCTCCGACAAGGACTAAGTTAACATTACGACTCTGTAGAGGACAGGACACCACAGGACTGGAGAGAGGAGAATCGCAAAGCATGTGGAGATTATTATCAAGTCAGGTTTGACTGAAGTGTAATTTATGATGAGTTAACAAGGCAATTGTCTCAGTTCGGTTAAAGAGAGAAACTTTAATTCAGAAGGTGTACGGTTGTATTTTTCTGTTTGGTAAGGAAAATAGGTATAAGAATATTTCCTTCCTTGACATTTTGTGAGTTTGTTTTGTTTACTTATTAGACTAAACGCTAAGAGAGCTTGTGAAACTTAGAGAACTGGCCGCTCGTATACATCTCCCAGCTGTCGGGGGCTATCGGAGTGACGTCTCTAGAGGTACAAAGTGGTATTGCGAGACAGGACGGGCTGGGGCTAGCTGGTTAGCATGCTAACTTCAGTAGATATCTCTGCAACACAATACATAGACGTCTTTGACATAACGTCAACACGTGTTTCTTGACATTCTGTTGATAATGTTAGTTCATTTGTAGAACGTTTTACACTAAAATTGTGGCCTGGCAAATATTGAATAAAGTTGATGAGTTTGAACATTGAATATGTTGTCTGTCCTGTACTTTAATATACTGAATATAGGTTGAAAAGGATTTGCAAATCATTCACTCTTTTGGAATGGGGTACTGAGTAACATAAGAGTTTGATCAATACTCATCTTTAACACAGTAAGTTTAATAAGGAAATCAAATGTGATTCACTTCCTTGAGTATTTCCTCAAGAAACATCATACATTCATTATCTAAATTATTATACACTGTATGCCACAAGGGCCCTCCTGTTTTCTTTTTAAAACTTTAATATGCAAGAAAATGCTGCCAAACAGCCTGTGCACTCTCATGCTGTGAAATGGTTTTGAGGATGACTTCAGTATGAAGGTGCCCTCTAGTGACATCTATGGGCAACAATGCAGAAGTGCAAGATAGTGTGTGCATGAGAATTTCTCATTTCTCAATTCAACCTGTTTTCAGTGGTGCAGCAAGTAAGGGATACAGTGTTACATATTTATGAAGAAATAGGAGCATCAATGTTGAGACTGTCTGTGAAATGTAGTTTGTCAATGAATATTACGGTGGCCCTGAAGGTCAAAACACTGCAACATTTCAGAAAACAACAGCATTAAACAAAACACTATGACATTTCAGGAAACATTACAGCATTACAGATTACGGAAGAGGTAGAACCACACTTGTTTGTGATTGGTTAGAGCTCAAGTCTCTGGCGACAGTTCCAGTTTTTATTGTATACTACTCTCACCAATGTCCTTGCGCAAATTTAAAATGTTTAAAATTTTGAAAGCATGGAAGAGCAGATGGAAGTAGCACTGACCTTTTTTTCACTTCCAAGTCCATTTCCGGAGTTCACAACGAAACCAGATTGAGGGCTTCTTCTCAGGACAGGTGCCAACGTGATCTCATGGGATGCCGTATGAATAGCACGCCACTTTAAAGGCCATTTCGCGTGTCATTTCACATTTTTTAAACGTTTCGTATGTCATTGAACTTCCGTATTTTAAGCTTTTTGCGTGTCATTTAACGGTGTCCACATTCCGTCCGAGTTTTAGACATGCAGGAAATGACATCAGGTGACTTTCGTCGTGTGACATTTGTTGTTTTAGTCACGCGGCCTAAGGTCGCAGTTTGGTTAAGTTTAGGCAACAAAACTACTTGGTTGGTTTTTAGGAAAAAAACATCATGGTTTGGGTTCAAATCAATTTAGTTATGTTACGTAAGTGACGTAACTTACGTTACTTACTGTATGTGACGAAAGTTTAAAACATTACATAACTTAACTTACGAACATGAATTAAAAACAGTCCATGTCAACTTTCGGTTTCACACGGGACGCAAACTCCAGTGGGTCAACTCCTGGGTCAAAGTCCACTGCTTGTTTGACACATCCACCACCCCAAACACCCCCTGACGTGGACTTTCTCTCTTTATACTATGTCATCTTACTTTGTCTTTTCTATTGCATTCCCACCTAAAAATTCACGAGAAAAGCCTAATGCGGACAGCGTTAAATTACATGCAAAAAGCAAAAAATGCGTTTTGATAGCATGCAAAATGACTTCAGACACTGGCATGTTATTGATACGCCATTTGGTGAGACCAGACTGCAGGTGCGCCTTCAGCAGGTGGCTGATATCGAGCTGCAGTACACCATAAGTTCTTTTCTAATGCTTGCTAGCATCCAGGTAATGAGGTAAATAATTTCAGTACTGAGATGCAATGTGTGGGAAGTATTTCACATTACTGTTGTAAGGCAGCTTAGCTATCTTGTAAAACACACCAGTTGATAAGCCTTAATGGCTAATGTTAGCCAGTGTTAGTATCGTATTTGGTAAAACCTGCAACATCAGATGGCATAATAATAATAATAGTAATAGTAACAGTAATGTTTTTGTGTTTCCTGAAATGCTGTAGTGTTTTATGTAATGTTGCATTGTTTTGACCTTCAGGGCCACCATATTGATTCATTACTTTCATTCATTACTATGCTAAGTTAACCAACCTATACTCAGGTGTGTGGGCCATACAGGACTGATAGGTTTCAGAGTTACCATCATCTGTTAAGCCAATTTAGCATATAAGCCAGTGTGTCAGTTTTTTTTTACCCTCTTATTGTGCCAGAGGATTAAAAAAAACAGTGACAAAGGCCCAATCCTATTTTCTCCCCTTGGCCCTACCACTTGACCCTACCCTTCCATTTTGCACATGGCTGCATAGGGTAGGGTGTCCTATTTCTTTTGGGGATCAAGGGTTAGTGGTCATCTAGCCCTCCAAATTATTGTGCAAAATATTTAAAATCTCTTTAATATCTCTATTTAATTTAGATGCAAAGTGTAATTGGATCGTTATGACAAGCATTTCAGAAAGAAAACGCTATTCACAATGTCAATAGAACTCTGTGTAAACGACGATTTGTGAGTGACAGTAACGTAAAAGTTTATTTACATGTTCGGTGCATGAAGCTTGAAATGTGATCCATGCTCTTCCACTTCCCCGCTCATCTGATATCAGTGCAGGGCAGAAATTTCTACAGACAGGACAGCAGTGAAATAGCCGATGTAAAAACATGTTTCTTGGCTATTGTTAATTGATTCATTTGTCTTGTTCTGTCCTGCAAATTTGGTCAGATGTGACACTGATTGGCCTGTCACAGTTGATAAAGGTAGCAAGCAACAGGCTTTAATACAGTATATAGTAATACAATGTTATAATTCTGTTTTAACATTCCTTGTGGAAACCTTCTTTCCATGTGTGACACATGTGCCATCATTAGCTACTGATACTTAACAAATGGTGTCCCATTTTCCTAGGTAAACATTTCAAGCCCTAACCCTTGTACCTCCATTCTGAGGGGCCACTACATGGTGGGCACTCCAGAAGCAGGGCATTATATAGGTGTGTGGAGAGCTGCAGTCAAGTGATCATTTTATGTGGGTTCATCACTATGTGCAATTCCTTTCATGTACAACTAGTCATGTGGTCCATTGTTACTATAAAAATATGATTAGAGCTGCTTTCAGGAGATATATTGCTTGATTGACTGGGGTTTGTGCTTTTATGGTGGTCTTCCTTGCTCATCCCACCTAATTTACTCTCACGCTGTTGTTGCCAAAACTTAGGTTTTCTTTGGTTTTTATCTTATTACAGTAGAGGATGGACAAAACACA
This sequence comes from Hollardia meadi, assembly GCA_037974645.1. NCBI lineage: Eukaryota > Metazoa > Chordata > Actinopteri > Tetraodontiformes > Triacanthodidae > Hollardia > Hollardia meadi. The sequence goes on from JBBPCS010005829.1 coordinate 9,568, forward strand.
CACCATGGATGTGGACACCTTCTTGTGTCCAGCAGGAATACTTGTGAAATATTCTGGAATTTTTAATGAGGGAGAAGGAATGATGCCATTTTAAGGGTTTTAATGTGGTAATTATAGTTTTTTCCCTGCAAAAATAGACACACATTAGAGAATTTTTATGTATGCTTTAATACAGCGATTCTCACCCAGTGGGCCAGGTCTCAGACCATCATCTAATGGGCGGTGGAGGCAGTGGTGCAGCCAAATGGTTAGATTGTTATTATTATTCATTTTTGGGGGGAATTTACAAAGATAGCTATTTCTATATCTAAGGGTGCTCAAGAATTCACATAAATAAAAAATGTCAAATTAAAATGCATAATTTGACCAGTTACAATTAAAAATCACCAGATGTGTCCTGCCACTAGCTAACATCTGCCACAACTAGCTAATGTTCTCTTGGAGGCAGTGGCACAAAATGGTTTTTGAAATGAAAAAGTGATGTGGGACACAACCCTGTGGCAGTAAAAGCACCAAAGCATGTGGTGAGGAAACATGACCCTGACAACAATACATTTGGATTGATAATGGCAGGTACTGATGCGAAGTCGAAAACATAGTGTGTCACAGCCCAATATAGTAATTGGGCTGTGACGCACTGTGTGATGTG
>JBBPCS010005830.1:0-10216 GCA_037974645.1 Hollardia meadi
TTTCCATGCCCCGCTGGCTAACAGCTCCACTCGTTCAAAGACAATAACTGACGCTATAGCCTTCTTCTTCTTTTTCTAGAGTGTTAAGCAGTTCTTCATATTGCACCTGATTGTTCTTGTTAATCTTGAGCATCCTTAATTCTGTGAGGTGTATTAAAAGTGTGTACTGTAAACTTGAAACAGACAGAGAACACTTTTACAGAATTTGTGAAAAAAAGGCCAGTTTGTGAAAGGTCTAAATCTTAGTTGATTAATAAATAATCAAACTCATTGCATTGCATAGCATCATTCCTTTGCATCGTCCAATCACATTGTATCGCATCGAATCGTGTTGAATCACATTGCGTTGAATCGCATTGCATCGTGATTGGGGTGTGAATCTATCCTATGGCATAGGCAGTTGCTGCATATGTATCTTTAATGCATCGGATCGTTGACAGTGTATCTAGATACGTATGTATCGCCTCACACCAGAGATGCCCTACCCTAATATATACACTATATAGATTCTGAAAGTAAGTGACCTTTTTAGACTTATTGTTGTCTAACAATCTGAAACACACCTTTCACCTTGGAGAATCCCGGCCCTTCCCATCATTCCATTTCTGTATGGCTGGAAGTTGTTATTCCCTCTGCACTGTAATCAGCTGCAGATTAAAGCTCGACTGTTATTAAACCTGGGCATGCAGCAATTTGCTGTCAGGCAAAAAAAAAGCAACAACAAAAAAAATCTTGGAAGCCCAACCATTGAGCTACACAACAATTTGTTCTGCTTCTCCTCTTTATCCTTGTTCCAACTTGCTGGTTTTCTCGCTGGTTGGACTCAACCAATACATATTTTAAGAGTCTTTTCTTTAGTTTAACCGTAATTAAAGATATTTTCTTCTTTTTTTTTGCGCGATCAAATTAAAGGTTTCACTACTGTTTCTAGTTCAGAGAAAGCATAAAAACACAGATTTCTCAACTATCTGGAGTTTGGGAGGAAGCTGTACAGCACACTGCAGTCTTAGAGGACTGATGGCCCTTCAAGCACTTCTTAATCTCCTCCAAGACAGGAGATACAGTATGTTGGCGCACATTGTTGCCAGGCATCAAAAACATTTGAGGGGAGAGTCAGAGCCACGTTCAGTTCTCATGGGAGTGGGCTGGATTGAATGGGATTTGGGTGGTGTGGAATTCAGGGGAGGTCCTCCCTGATAGGATTAAGTGAATCATGGGATTGTTGTTGAGGTGAGGCGGAGGGATGGATGTGGTGCTTGGTCTGTTGAGGAGGAGAAGGCCTGAGCTTCAGACTGAGATAGGTAGAAAGACCTAAGGAGCAGATGCAAACCTGGAAGAAAAGCCTTGGCTGGTCTTGCTTTCTTGTGTTAGAATTGCAAAAAAATGTAACCATTCCTCATGCAACATGACCACGCATCAGAGCAACTTCTTTATCCGCAGTAAAACAAAGACTTGTAAAGATGAATAAACTCTGCAGGATCTCCCTTGTATTTTGAATCGTCATTTATTTCAACCTCAAAAACACAGGAAGTCCAGGGTTGGCAGTATATATTATTCTGGTATCTACATTGAAATTGGGCTAATGCCATATAAACAAAGGCAGGCCCGTGAAACATCAGCACAGGAAGTTATCCACTTCACTATCTAAGATGACAGGATATGAAGGGCTAAAGATGTAATACAAACCCACTTCCTGCCGCTGATAGGTTTGCTCTATAAACACTGAAAAGATTTACTGTACGAGAGGAAATGTCACGTACCCTAAAGCTGAAAAACACTGTGTGACACAGTCTCAGTATATGTTGTCACCCATATGTTTTGGTAGCATCATGTGGGTGGCCATATTGTATTTATTTATCACCCAGCATAACACATCAGGGATTCTGAATATTACATGACTATAAGCAAGGGTTCTTCAGCTGTCCCCTAAGCAACTCATAATGAAATTATCAACACCTTTGGATTCGATGTTGCCAGAGAAATATGCGATATAAAGGGTATAATAGCTTTTGAATTATTATTTTCTTTACTTCTGCATTGCTCTTTTTCCACCTCTTTGATGCACCAGATCCTAGACATTAGCATGGACTCTAAGATGCCTCCTCACAGTGTAAAGGAGGAGTTTAGGTTGATATAAAGAGAGCAGTGTAGTAACAAACACACAGGAGATCCTGTGTGCTGATCTTGTTGCTGGGGGCTTGAAAGGAAGATGAAGCTTCAGAGTCTCGTATGAAGAAAATAGCTTTTAAGTACACTAACATGAGCCAAAATACACGTAGACAAAGACTTTCAAATAAAAAAAAGACACTTGTCCATGTAGATGACATCAAGCATCTCTAAACATATTCTCTATGTAAACTGTTCTCTGCAGTTGGCACCCATCCGATGTGAGTCTCAACCTCACATCTCGGGTTATAAGGGGGAATACATATTGTTGGTGTTCAAACGGCATTAAATAAAGTGTATGCTGGGTTTGTTTTGTTTTTTACAGGGAAGTCTGTGGGGTTGCAGGGATGATTGGCCTGGCATTGAGGTACTCCAGAACAAAAACCTGCAGGATCTTGTTGAGGTTCTGAATGGTGGAGCGATCCAGGTTCTGCTCGTTGTCATCGAACGTGTGCCACACGGATGGGAAGGGGGAGGGGATTAGGTGGAGGATGTGTACACCTGGCAGAGAGGCACAGAATAACATCATCCAATATACTGTACTGTCGGTACTGTGATCGTATGTGTGGTATTTGTGTTCTACCTCTGTTTAGGAACGGTATATGATCATCTTGTATGTGGCCGACAGGTCGGTCGGGCCAGAAATATTGCACGCTGTTAGGATGATCCACAAGCTGGTTCATGGAGTGTAAACGCTTTTCTGAGGAGGGAGGACAAAGACAAAACAAATGTTAATTTAGTTTAAAGAAATAACATGCTTCTGTATTATTTATTCATTTGTTAATAAATCACCGATTCAAGAATGGGGTCTGTTTTTTTGGGTGTGGTTTGATCAATTTTGAACGACACAGCTGGCAACAACGCTGCGACTGTCATCACAGTTTGATTCATGTTGGTAAATCCTGATTGTCCTGAAGTCCCCCTTTTTCAAATCCCCACCCACTTCAAAAAAAAGTGACACAAATACCAAAATCTCTCATGCTAAATAACCAAAAAACATGTACGTAGGTATTTTCATTATGATAATGTCATACCTTATAATACATAGAAAGACGCTTATTTAGAAATCAGGTTTTCTGGGCTTTCAATGCTCTATTAGCTACAAATGTAATAATTTGTGCGATAATTTGACTGTCAGCGCAGTTTGGCCTCCGATAATGATAATGACTATCTGGAATATGACTAATGTATTAATGACTGGTGATTAAGGTGACTCATGTTGTGTGTGGCACACCCAAGTAAACAGACCTACGTGGTGTTCACAGTCATAGTAAAAACTTTGGATTATTCACCAATGCTCTGCAGTCTGGAGAGCCAGCGCACTGTACTGGGGAACTGGTTGCCAAAGCGAGGGCTGGGAGCACCGATGAGATCCAACAACACAAACAGATCCTTGAGGAGAAGAAACAGGAAGGGGTGGGGTGGGAGGTGCTCTTATGAGAAACACATCCTGAAGACAAGAAGCCCCTTCCTATAATAATCACGCCTCACAGCCCCTGCTTTGAGTGTGGTGTGCTGGTGCAACACACTGACATCATGCTTCAGTAACACACCCATCTGTCTGTCTACATGCACAGACACACACACTAGTTTCTTTAAGATATCGTCTGCTTTATCTCTGTCCGTCCACGCACGCTTGATGATAAACAGTTGCACTATCTCTCCACAGCTAGAATACAGAAACACATACCAATCAAAGTGGCATGTTATTATAGACTGTGAAATAAATAATGTTTGATATCAAGACTCCCAAATGATAAAAAAGCGTGGCTTTGAGATTTCTTCGAAATACTGAACTATTTAAGACATGCTTCTCCCCTGCTAACGTGTCAGTGTGTGAGAACAGATCAGCGCTAAGCCGATTGTACTCCAGTTGATGTGGGCTAACAAAGGGATGATCTTGATTGTGATTAAGTGATTATCCTAGTCTCGGATAGTCAGGGTGAGGAGAGCTCTGATGTAGCCTACTATGCCGTGCAGTTGGTTGGTGTCGGTGGCTCCGGCGGGGTGCGGGGTGGTCTCCATCTTCTGGGCCAGGCGGCGAGAGCCATACAAGGAGTCTGTGGGGGTCCACTGGAAAAGAGCCTCCTCTCCATCGAAGAAGAGCAACTGCAGGGTCAGGTCAGGACTGGAAGTCTACATGGGAGGTAGAAAGAAGAGTCAGTCATGCGCCACAATAGTTTGCATCCCCAAGAGTTTTGCTGCCCCCTTGTGGTTTTGAGATTACATTACATTAGGTATTTTTTTAAATTTATTTAAAGATTATTTTTTTTAGCCTTTTATTCGACAGAACAGCTGTAGAGTGACAAGACATTGGGAGGGAGAGAGAGAGAGTTTTTAAAAAAAATTTGTCTCTTAAAAAATGCTTCTACAAAAGTCAGTTTACAATTTCCTTCCATGTCATTTATCAGCAGTGATATTGATTACGTGTCTGCCTCCATGGAAGCTAATGTATTTGTATTCAATGTGATTCTTATTCCCACAGTGACCTTTGTGACGGACAGCTGAGTCTGATAAACATGTCCCTTGGCCGATCTCTCCCTGTCACAGCACCCTGTCACTGTCCGCCCAACAGACAGGGGTCTGAGCTCGACTGTCAAACAGAGAAAGGGCAGAGGAGCAAGCGACATGAATAGTAAATGCTGTGCTAAGACATCACTTGTTTGTGGAGCAATTAAATATTGTTGCTGGTAAATCGGTGCTAATCACTACAAAGCAGAACCAGTCATTTTAATCAATGGTGTCAAGGGTGTCTATGAATTAGACCTAATATAAGATGATATTTAACTTTACAGTATTTCCTTAGGCCTTCATCTACAAAGTGACACATATTTTTTTTACTTCTATGTAGCACAACCATTAAGCTCTTATTAATTGACTCAATCAAACTGGGACAGTAACAGTATGTAACAGTAATAACAATAACATAACAGTGAGCCACAGTGGGTGACATATCGCTTCATTAACATTGAAGGAACAGTTCACCCAAAAATGAAAATTCAGTCACACCTACTCACCCTCATGCTGCTGATGGAAAGTTGAGGGTTAAGTTTGTTAGTTGGCAAAACATTTCTGGAGCTTCACAGCAAAACAGCATTGGAGCATTCTCCTACACAACTGAAGCAGATGGGGGGCTTAAACATAAACGAACAACCGAATAAAAAAAGAAAAAAAATAGGCTCTATACAGCTTGTCCGGTGCAATCCAAGTCTCCAGAAGCCCTGAGATGCCAAATTGATTTTATTGACAGCATTTTAGTTGTAGTTCCTAAGCATTACTGTGCACCCCCACAGTGAATACTTCTGCTTAAAATAGGATGTAAAGTAAATGTCTTTTCAAATCAATTTGGGATCTCAGGGCTTCTGCAGACTTGGATTACGCCATATAAGCTGTATGGAGCTGTTTTGTTGACGTTTTAAAACAAGTCCCCATCTACTTCAGTTGTTCAGGAGAATGCTGCAACACTGTTTTGCTGTGAAGCTCCAGAAATGTTCTTCTGGAAACTTCACCTGACTTTCCATCTGCATGGGGGAGAGTAGATAGTGGCAGTTAACCTAAACCTGGGGACTGTAGTTTATTTTAAGGTCAATCAAACAGGGAAGTGTATTAATCTGTGCCAGAAGATAGCCCATAACAAATGCGTTAATTACACTGCTTAAATAATGCTTGCTAAAAAACTAGTGCCCAGTTGTTTTAGGAAATTATTTTTTTCCTGTAGCTTACTGCCATTGATGTTGTTGTTTTATGATTCATGACCACAACTCATCAGTGCTGGCCGTAACCACTAAAACTAATGCACACCACCAAATGGCCTGAGAATCATTGAAAACCCTATTTAATACAAACAGACAGACAGATCTGTAATCCTTTAACTTATTGCATGTTGCAGCTTTAAGTAACTACTACAGGTCACCTTCTGAACTTTCAGTTCTTCGTCCAGGGCCCGTGCCAGCTCCAACATCATGGCACAGGGAACAGCAGAATCCGTGGCGCCTTGGAACTCCCTCCCGTGCCATTGTGGTGGGTAGTACTTGGAGTCGTAGTGACAGGCCAGGACCAGGCGACGCTTGGCTGATGGGTTGAGGGTGGCAATTAGGTTAGTGAAGGGCAGAGGGCCATAGGGGGTTTGTGATATAAATTTATCCTCAATAACTTCCCAGCCTGCTCCAAGGGAACCGAGGGTTGTTTTGATATGCTGTGAACACACACACACACACACACACACAGAATACTTGTCAGTAATGGGCATTCAGAACGCAGGTGCACGAGGCAAAAGGCACAGGATTTCAACAGTCGTCTTGGAATCTATTGCAAAACAGGTGTGTGTCATCATGACACAGTGCATGTTTCATATGGGTGGCAGTGGGGAAGTTACATGTTTGTAGGGACAGGGATTTCTGTATTTGAAACACAAATAAACTCACTTCCTGCACGGCCTGGCTGCCTGCAGAGCCTGGATACCTGGTAACCAGCAGCGGCCTCAGGTCCCTCAGCCACATCTGCTCCAGGTCGGTGTGAGACAGGGCAGTGTGGACCTCATCTTGTGTTAGAGTGAGAGCTCGGTGATAGAGCTGAACACAATCAGGGGAAAACAAACAAGATGGTAGAAAATGGATGTGAAAATGCACTGGGTTCAAATACTATTTAGGAAGGAAACAAGTGTGTTTGGCAAGACTATTGCAAGGTAATCATATGGCTACATTAGTACTTTGGTCTACAGTTAATCACTGCAGTGTTACAAACAGACTATAGAACATAAAATATTATTAAGCGATGTTTAATCCTATTTTCTGCCAGTGTCTGCCATCGCACAGTTTCAGATGACCAATGTCTTGCTAGTCTTCCTATGATGCATTAAAATTGAGCAACAATGTTAATGACACATTGCATACAGAACCACTGATTCCAGTGTGTCACAACACTCGTGTTACTGGAAACCACCCGGTAGTTCTACCAACAGTGACGTTTTTATTTCAATCTTAAAGTTGCGAAGGGCATCTGAAGAGAAAACACTGAGGATTTTTCAATATATAGCGAACTAACACCTCCTCAGAGGGAGAGGCACAAAAGCCACTTAGACCAGTGTGAATAGGCATTGATTGAATGGCTTCAAATACACACAAGGGCTACTTTAGAAAGGCAGGGAGCTGTTGAATAAAGAGGCAGAAAAATGAAGGGTGCTTGTCAACATGTACTTACTCCCTCTCGATCTGGGAAATAGACGTTATCGCAAAAGAGATGACCAACCTGTTTGTGCAGTTTAAGCAACAACAATATGGATTGAGGTTTCCAACTGTAAGGGTCGATTCAATTCGTGCTAAAGCCAGGGGTTTTAAAAAAACATATTGATCCCTCAGATAACCATTGGCTCTTTTTTTCATATGGTCTCAAAGGTCACCTGCTGAGTGGCATGGTTGTCGTGGTAACAAACTGAACCCCAAAAGGAGGACAGGAGAGCCGGAGAGAAAGAGCTAATGGTGAATCACAGGGCATAGTCAAAGCCTGTTTGCAGGTTTTAGACTGCTCCAGTCCCTCCAATGAAAGACCCTCTGGTAATTCCTTGAGTGGTGATGCGATTAAATTTAGAAGCATATCAGGGTCATCAAATCCACACTGACAATTATTTAATCAATTTAATAATCAATTAGTTTTATAATTTGGCTATATAATGTGAAAAATCACCATTATTTTTGCTTGATATGTAATGTAAGTCTTCAGACTGAGCAATCAGTCTTTTGTTCTTCCTCCTAATTTTGGTTTCATTTTAGTGTCTCAACAATAGGGGAGGGCACATTCCTTAACTCTGTTCATTACAAGTGAAGCACACACAATGACTTACAAAACCTGTTCACAGCATGAGTTGGGTCCATAATACAACATGATGTAGACTCATACATCAGTCCTGTAATTAGAGTGGCATACAGTGCAAAAGTATAATTATATGGTCACACAGACTGAATATAGTCATCCGCAGAGCTGGGGTGCACTGGGCCCAGAGAGGGTTAAAAGGGGGTCCAATTTAAGGTCTATAAATACCAAGACCTGCAATTGGAGGATCATTGATGATGACTGTGCTGCCATAGCAACTAGGCAAAGAGGAGAGGAGGAGAAGAACACAAATGAGGAACATGAATGGCCAGGCATACCCAGGTGAATCCCAGGAGAATTACACATTCTCCATTTTAAAAGGAAATTCATGCACGCAGAGAGGACACAATATGAAAAGACATGAACTGATTTTTTTGTCGTACAATTCAAATTATTTTCGAACCAAACAACTCAAGGTACTGGGCTCAGATGTTCTAACATGATTAAAAAAATAAATAAGATATTTGGAATCGATTAATAATGACAAGCAGTAATTTGAGCCTTGTCAATAGGTAGGTTACATGACAATACAATTAAAACTGCACGTGGAAAGTTTGTGTCACTTTTAGAGACTGTTTTTTTTAGTGCCTATACACAATTTGAATGGCAAAGACCAGCAAATGTGAAAAAAAATCCCCTTAATTTATTTAGGCCTACCTTCTCTTGTGTCCAAGGAATTCCTTTGGTGCGGTGGATGATTGTCACCCAGATGGCTACAGTGTAAAACAAACGCATTATGGAGGGACCGTGGCTTCGCTCAGCCGTCGTTGTTGACGCTCCTCTCCACATTCCTGTCTCTCCTCTGTGAGAGAGCTTACAGCTCATGTGAAAAGCAGGAGGGAGGACCCGAGGCTCTCGAAACCACAGCGCGTCACGGTGCTGCTGTATGTGTGTGTGTAGCGTGTGTATACTTCAGGTACCACATGTGACCCCGTATCTTCCTCTGATAATTGCTCATTTTCTACAACAGATGAACACATCACAACATACCTATAGCATGGAGGTCACATGTCTTTTTACTTTATCACTACTTCATCTATGTATTCTAGTTACTAGTTTAAGATATGATTATAACACGCACTTAGCCTGTAGGAACTCGTGCTTTGCGTTGTATGCGAACGGTTTAATAACCTTTATTTTCTTTTTTATTCATACAGTATAACATAGCACTACATATTTACTTACTTAGTTTTTCTGCCAGCGGTTCGTACGTCACTTACCACATGCTCGCATTGTCACATGGTCAACCCGGAAGTTTGCGCCGAGGCGTGTGCTTCAGATGTCAACATGTTCTGTCCAATAGTTCTGCCACAGAGTTATATTGTAGAATTGTAGCGTCTGTTTTGAAATATTTTGTAACTGCAGGTGTGTTTCCTTTGTACCAGCAGCTATGACTCAAGAGGTGTGCTGCTTAAAGGCACAGCTCAAAGAGAAAGAGGAAGAGATCGCTGCTCTGAAGTATAAACTGGCACAACTGGAAAAGGTACGAAAGTTTTATGCCACACGAAGAAAATTCCATTAGTTGTCCAAACGTGCAGCTCATTTTGCCTGTAGAAGTGCGCTTTTATAACCTCGTTGTCTCATTTCTATCTAGCAGTGTAGCTTTTCTAGTGCAGCTAGCTATGATGTTACCATCATTTTTGTAGCCTAGTAGCAAACATTGCTTATAGTCATGGCTCATACCGGCACGTTTGACGCCTGTAGTCCCAAAATTAGCGTGAACACTTGATAGACAGCTATCTAGCTTGTTAGCTAGCTGGTGAACTACATAAATGTCCTGGAGATGGTGTATAGCTGAGTAAAATAACAGTAAGAAATTGCCCCTGTGATTTGAAGCAGACACATGAAGCATGATCACAGAACATATACAGCACATAAAGACATTGTAGCTTCTTATGTCATTCATCAGGAGGCAAACACATATCCACGTTTAGTGGTGCTGGATAAATAATCAGAACAACAGAAGAGTAACGGATACTATACATCTGAGGTCCATTATTCAATTACTAGAGTGATCGCACAATACTTCACATCAAAATTGCACTGAAAGTACAGAATTAAATGCATATAAGATCTAAGAACGTGTAGATCTAAGAATGCGGTGCTATATTCATGATCCAGATGTTTGGAGATAACAAATAAATCAATGGCAAACGCAAATGCCTTCTCACAAAGCAGCACA